>VWPU01011165.1:0-61756 GCA_013398955.1 Callaeas wilsoni
CCTGCGCTGCCCACGTGTGCGCGGCCGCGGCTCCCCCGCGCAGGCCGCGCCGCCTTTCTCTGCCGACTCATGGCGGCGGCGGGGCCGGGGGCCGCGGCCGAGCGCGGCTCTGCCCGGCGCGATCGCTGCCCCGGGATAGGGGCACGGCTGGGGAACGAGGGTCCCCGAAAAGGGGAGCGGAGGGGCTGCGCTGTCCAAATCACGCTTGTAACCCGCTGCTGTCGTCAGCAAAGGCTGAAACTGCAGAACACCATTTCCTCGCCTGCCGGGATGGGTGCTGCGCTCCCCTCGTACCTGCTTCAAAGTGAATCGGGATTAGGAGAAAAACACAAAAGTTTTTACTAAGCGTCTTGTTTGGAAAAGACTTAATCTTTTTCTACCTGACTCTGTTAACTCTGAAATCACACTGCTAGATGTGACATCAGATTCCCAATTACTGTACGTGCCAGTGTTTTGTAAGAACTGTTACTGCCTAGCGTGATGATTCATCAGAGTTATTGATCTTTCGGAGATGGACAGCTCTGGAATTTCCACCTGGAAAGCTGTCATCTTAATGGGAAGTATAGAGGACAAGTTAATCGTGCCAGGTAGAAGTCTGTGTTCAGATTGTTTGGTGGTTTGTCATTGTAGTCATGGACATAAGCAAAGCTTGAGGAAATCCAGGACAGCGTCGCTGTCTGCATTGGCCTCATGCGTTATGACAAAACTGGTCACATCGCTCCTTTGTGTGAAGGTTGCACTCTATTGTGATGCCTTCTGAGATAATGATCCCGATAAATAAACCAAAAAATGCAAAGCTGCAAGGTTGAACGTTCCTGTTCGAGTCTCATGTGTAAGGGGTGTCCAGATCCATTACCAGGCCCGTCAGTCACAAAGGTGTGTGATTTATCAGAGTCAGCAGCAACGAGGCAGCTGCTCCACACAAGCAGGGAGCTCTTGCAACTCCTGGGATGATTTTTTGAGGGCGAGGGTCAGAGTGTGTCATTGGGGTGTCCACGCAGTTGTAGGGTAAGGGAGTAATGCTGCAACACTCAGAATTGTCCTTGGGCCCAGCGCACTTGTCCCTGTATTCCCAAAGGTGTTAACAAAAATGGAGTTTGTTGGTGGTGTGTTCTGGGACGCTTGGCAGCAGCGACTGGTTGCAGCAGTGCCCCCAGTGCTGCTGCCTGCCTCTCCTCTCTTGGGCCATTGTTTCTTTTGCAGCCTCTTCATTAGCAGAAGAGAAAACGTATAAAATAAACACGGCTGGTGAGGTCCCACGAGAGGCAGGCTGGCAGCTGACCTTGCGTGGCAGCCCTGCACCCAGGTACCTTCTTGTAGAGTTTGCAGGCTCATGTTGTGTCTTCATTTCATTGGGTGGAAGATTTGTTTTGGCAGACACTTACCACAAAAGATCTGGAGCGTGAATTCGTGTGAAAGAATCAGCTGGTGAGGTGAGTTGTCATGCTGTAGTGTTGTAGTGACCTCCAGGAGGATCACCCAAGGAAAGCAACTCTTTTCTACACTTGCAGTGGATTGAGAGCTTCTGAACTCTGGAAAGTCATTACTGGAAGTCTTTGGTTTCTCAGCCGAGCTTACAAAGCCTTTGCAGTGTAATGCTTGTGTGCTGGAGATACTGAATGTTTCCAGCCCTGATCTGCCAGAGGTAGCGAGGAGAGCATAGTGAAGACAGCTCTGTAAAGATAAAGGGATCCCTCTATGACCTGTTTTACAGGCTTTGAAAGCCTTAATTTTTTTTTATAATGATTATATTAATTATAGACCCATAGAGCAGATTTAATGGACAAGACCTTCTCCCTAGGTGTTCGTGCATTCTGTAATGGACTGTGTTGGAATTGGTGCTTATTAAAGTAAAGGCATTGAGCTCAGGAAAACAGAGCCACCTGCAAGATCTCGATGAGTTTGTGCTGTCTGTGTTGGAATATGGATAGACAAGAGCTTAACCAATCCACCTCCAGGTGGCCAAAACACCAGCTTGTTTTGAACTGTTTGACTTGCCGCGGCTGGGCAAGTTGAGTGCATTGGGGACCTGACACAGGGACTGAAGAATAAGGTCCTTTTTTGATGGATTAGGATTTACTTTCAGAAGCTCATGTCTTGCCTACCTGCTGCAGTATTTTTATGCTCAAAGTTGGCAGTGAAGCTTGTAATATAATTGGATGTTCGAGCAAACCTTTCTGCTTTTTCAGGAAGGAAGGCTCTTGAAGCAAAGCCTCTCCTTGCTTCTTAACCTCCCAAAAGCTCAAGGGCTTGGCAGTAAGTGGGGCAACCATTAGGTTGAGTTAGACAGCAGTGCTGCTGCTGATGCTGTGAGTGGAGGCTGCGGCTCAGCTGGAGTGGCACACCAGAAAATTTTCATGGTGTCTTGGCAAGATGCACCTTACCTTTTTATTCATGTGTATTTCAGAGTTGGGGTGCAAGGTGCAAAGAGCAGAGGGGGGATCCTTTGAGTCCTGAGATACACACGGTCCTGTCCTGTGTGGCAAGGCGTGTACTTGACACTGCTGGCTGCTGGTGAGGGACGCTGCAGAGCTGTAATGATGCCTCGTTTTTAGTGTCTAATGATCTAGTAGCAAGGTCTGTGTGACCATGCCCTCGTTATTACATGTTCTCTTCTTATCATGTAAATAAATGCAGCCAGCAGCCTGACTGACACATGATGGTAATATGTGTGTGTGTCTACGGTAGTGAAGGAAACGTTTTCTGGCAAAACCAGCTTTGCACTGCTGGCTATAAACCAAATTCAAAGTGTTTTCTCCAGTTCTTCTGTAGATGAGAAGTGTATCTTGCAGTTAAGACAGCTCGACCTTCTGGAACATGTTGTACTCCTCTGCTGTGCCCTGCACCAGGGCTGGTGCTGATGCAAGCGTTGGTGTGGACAGGTGTTAACAGCACCCCGTTTTGAAAACCTGCTGGATGTATTTCAAGAAATATTGCATCAAGGCACTTGGCATTTCTTTATTTCTAAAGCCATTTACATCTTGGAAGTAAGAACACACAGGTTTTAATGACGGGCACTGCAATCGCTGAGCTTTGCCTGCGCCGACTTTTAAAATTCTCCTTGCAAGTGCTCGGCCAGGGAAAGCAGTGTATCTCCTAGTGGAGATGCAGGAGGTGCTTTGATTTCTTGAGTAGAGTTTCCTGCGTGCTGTTTGGCAAACGTGCTGGGTGGATAAGCAGTACTTTCCAGAAGGCACACCTTAGTTGCTAGCAGCAAGCACCAGGGGTGAGCTGACTATTGTTCAGAGAGAGTGCGTGTTGCTTTATGCCTGAGCAGAGGCTGACTTGGCTACCGGTGCTGAGGAGAAGGCAGGGGAAGATTCATTAGCATCTCACCCCTCGCTGACTAACTCCCCATAGGGCTTTCCTTGAAACCAGCCTCCAGTGCAGGAGATAAGATGGATGGGAAGCTTGTTTTACCATTGGCATTTCTTCGCATTCAGAGTAGACATGCACATTTGCTTGCTCAGGTATCCACCTTGGTAGTCCTGCACACACCTATTTCCAAAGTGTTGGGCAATTCTCACTCTGTCGTGGCATGTAATTGTGGAGCTCTTCTGGCTGTTGCAACAGAGCTGCTATCGCAGCAGGAGGCCTCCCCCACACACCCCCCCCCCCACCCCAAGTTTCCTCTCCTAAATACTGTTTTGTTCCGATCCCACAACTCACGATCCCACAACTCACGTTTGAGTAACTCTTCCCATCTTGTTGGAGAGGATGAAGGTAACTGGAACTTGTTGCTCCAAAAAAACGTGAGGCTTAGTGTTTTCCCTCCCCCGCATACCTTTGCCCTTCAGCTTTGTGCTGGACCTTTGCCCTGTTCTGCACTGTTTGTTTCGGGGAGAGAAGGCTGGGGAATGCGGCGCAGCTCCTGGGAGCTGACTCACTGGCCCTGGATACTGGGCTTCAGTGCCTGCTTCTGCTGCGACCTCCAGTTCCAGATTGCCAGGTCCAAGGCATTGCTGAAGGATTCTCTCCAGCCATCTCCTTATGCTCACATCTCTTCTTTTAAACTTTATTTTGCTAGTGGTGCCATGGAGGTTTCCACCAGGATTGCATCGGGGATCACTGGATTGGGCAGCAGAAGGACTTGGTTCAGATGTGAGGACAAATCGAGTCCGGAAAGCAGGACTGGAAATGGGGGCACTGGGGCTGCAATGCTCTGCTCTCCCTTCCAAATTTTGACACCTGATGTTTTTGCTGTGCTCGAACAGTGTGAAATTATCTTCAGGGCAATGCCAAATGCCGACTTGGATAGTTAGGTTGCTCTTTACATACTTGAGACTATAATGAACCTCCAGCACCATCTCGGTGGTTGTGCTTGTTTGGCAAAATAAGGAATGGGCATTTTAGTAGAAAGCTGTACTTGCTGTTCAGACCAGGCTGAATGCTTTAACCCTTACAGTTATTATGGGTGCTCTTACCCTAGGTCCAGTTGGGACTGCTGAGCTTTGTTCGTTCCCCACCGTGATACGTATTTACATTGTGGTCTTTAGTATGTTACTTATCCTTTGGTCATCTTGGCATTGAAGCCTTTGCTGCCTTCCTGCCAAAGGCCCGAGTCTCCACACTGCTGGCTCTGTCAAATCCCTGGGTTGCTGTGTACACAGGGAGCTTGTGGAAGGAGGTGATGCAACCTTGGTGATACCTGCTGAGCTCTCCCATGGTGATAGTGCTGTCTAGGTGGAGCTTTTCGTGGCCAAGTTGTCTCCTGGGGTTGGCTAAAGCTCTGGGTGGATCTCTGGATCCACTCTGTGGTCTCTGGCATGGCCGGCGCTGCATTTGTTCCTTTTCTCACTTGAAACCGGGCTTTGGTTCCACTCGTTCTTCAGGTCCAGGTCCTTGTTAGCGAGGTCTGAATGGAGCTGGGAGACTTATCTCCTTGCATTGAAATAACTGGTTAATCTGAGTATCTTGTATCAAATGATGCAGCTGCGTGACTTGAGGTCAAAGGAGAGGGAGAAGAAGGGCTTCAAAGAAGTTAGTGCAGTGCTGGAAGAACTTAAGAGCTACTCATATATTTAGGTAACGCTAATGGCTGACCAGAACAAATGGGAACTGAATTTGGCCTTGAATAAATCAATTACCAGACTTCTTTGTGGGTAAAGTTTTGGGTCAGGGTCAGGCTGGATTGCTTGGCAGAACGGAGAGGTGAGTGTGCGCATGAATGTCCTGCAGCTGTGGAGCAAAAACTGGCACGAGGCGTTTGGTGGAAGTAGGTTTGCTGATAGCAATTCTAATGCTGTGCAAGATAAACTTTTGTTTTTGGGAAAGATTGTGGAAACTGTGGTCAAGTGTCAACATGTTTCTAAAGGGAGGCTCATCCTGTAATTGGAGGTTCCCAGAAGATCCTCTTAACTGAACTTTCCTCTATCAGAGCGTGCATTTGTGCTGCAGTTTGGGGGGCTTTGTGGGTGGATTGCCTTTCCCGAGCAAACTGGTGTGTGATGTGCTGTGGCTCTGCTGGTTTCAGTGTTGCACCAGGCTGATGGTGCTGCTGGAGCTGCTGGAGCCATCCTTGGCAAGTCCTCTGGCCCAGCTTTGGTGTGACACTTGCTGTGGGTATTGCCAGGATCAAGAGCTCTTCCTGCAGCGTTAAAGCTATGTGCGCTGGGGGATGTTCTGCTGAGACATGCAAGGAAAGCAAGGAAGGGCTGGGAACTGGCTCATCTAATACCTGCTTTATCAGTGGGTTACCTTCACTGTCCTACTGGAGCAAAGCTAGCTTAGGAGCAGAAGCTTCCCTTGACACTTCCATGTGTTTGAGCATTGTATGGGAACACGCAGCAGGGTTCAGTGCTCTACATTGGTTGTGATTTTATTTTTATTTTGTGGCTTTGAGTCACTCTGTTCCTTTATGTGGTGACAAGCCATAAGGTTTGGTAGAGTTCTCTGCTGCAGACTGATGGTGTGTTGGAGGTGACCATGGTGGCCCTGGCTGGGTCAGGTGCTGTGTCACAGCAGACCAGGTGGAAACCTTAATTTGCTTTAGAAATGATCAACGAGGGTGGTTGTTGGTGTGACTGAGGTCTTGATGCCGCTCAGTCTGGTTCTGGTAACACTCGGAGGTGACACAAATGCCCTTTGTTCTCTTGATCTAGAAAGTGTCACTCTGGTTCCTCCAGAATACGTGTGACACTCACAATGTGCTGGCGGGCACAGCCTGCCGTGACCTGTGCTCCTGCGGAAGCGCGTTTGCTTCCTGGTGGACAGCACCTGAAGTGGCTGGGAGCAGGTCTGCAAGCTGCTGCTGTAGCAGATCCTTCTCTCCGCTCCCAGCTTGCTCCCTAAAGCAGCCCTGGCCACTGATGGGGCCCAGGAGAGGCATCCCTGCCCCACGAGGAAGATGTCGGAGGAGAAGCATCTCTGGTGCTCCTCAGTGTCACTCGTTTGATCTCTGTCAGGCTCTGCAGAGATCCTTTGGTGACCGTGACAGCCGGGAGGCAAGCGGGAGGAATGGGGGCTCGGCTGGGGCTTGTGAACCTCCCGTGTCCTTGACACACGAGGCAGAGTTAAAGCATGACTGGGAAGCTGGACAGGGGGCGGAACGTGCTGTGTGTCCTTCCTGCTGGCCGCGAGGGACCGCCCGAGCCCGGGGTGGGGTCCGGCGGGTGGGACACGGGCGCTGCTCCGCTCTTCCCGGCCCAGGTATGGGGGCACAGCTCGGGGGAGGGCGGGGGGCAGCGGAGCCTGTCCCGGGCCCGCTGCTGAGCACGTTTTTGCAGCCGAGCGGCGGCGTGTGCCGCGCTCCTGCAGAGTGACTCTGCAGTCTGCAGGGCACGGCTGCGCCGGAGGGAGCCGCGGCCGCGGCGGGCTCCTGGCGCTTCTCCTTTCCCGGTAGTCGTTTGGCTTCTTTGACTCGCCTGCAGCGTGAATGTATGGAGAGAACAGGGGGTTTTCAGAGCTAGATAAGGTAGCTTTTAAGATGTCTGAAAAAAACTGAGAGAAGAGGTGAGTTTTTTTCCTGGCTAAATATGTGGGGAAACAAGTATGAAATTGGAAAAGCCACAAAAATGAGGAAAGGGCAGAGTTTTGGTGATGGGAAAGTAAGAAAAAAGGTGTGTGGGGAGATGGGTGTTTTACCTGCCTGATAACTCAGAGGTGCTGCCAGAGGTGGATATGTAGCTAAATACTGAGCTCTGTCTTTAAGCAGATGTATATTCAGCCTCCACACTAAATCATACAGCCTTTTTTATTTTCTTTTTCTTTATGACTGTGCTTTTGAAAGCTTCTGGTCAGTGATGTAAATAAGTGATTATTTTACCAAGTCTTAGCTACCAAACTGTCTGGTTTGCACATTTGCAGATGATGAAGCTAGTGACAGAATAAGACGGTGAGAACTCACAGTTAATAAGCAACACTCAAATGTTTGATAAGCCAGCGTTCACTTAAACTACAGGAAATAAATTTCAGATTGTCCAAGGTCACATCTTTCCTTTTTTTTTTTTTTATTAAACGTTGCAAAAGAAGCACTGAGTTTATTCCTGCAAGACCCTTAGGATTCTCACTGCAACTTTTATGCCTTTGCTGTAGCTAGAAAGGTTACTCTTCCAAGTAGTCAAAAAGTCTGTTCAGCTCTCCTGACCTCACAAAACGAGCCTACTGAAAATAAAGACAACCACAATAACAAATAGCAATGCTCTTGGCCTCATCTGGCACAAAAAGAGACACGTAAAGGAGTGACTGAAGCACTTTACCGTGGCTGTGTTACCTCCAGGTGGGCTCATGTTGGCAGGTCAGCTGCAAGGCTGTGCAAGGGAGAAAGTAGAGAGGAAAAACAGAATGAAGCATTAAGTGTAACGAGTGACACCAGTGTGTGTGATGCTGAGAAATGATGTGTCTGTAGCAGCAGATACTGAAATGTGGAGAAACACATCCCAAAAATGCTGTCGAGAGGTTTCTCCTGTGACTGAAACAGAAGCGATGGGATATTTGTGCACGAGGTTCCACCCAGCAAGACGGAAGAGCAAATCACGGAGGTGTCTCCACCATGTGCTCAGATGACAAAGCATGAGACTTCACTGTCTGTAATCATATTGAATTTCACTTCCCAACTCCCAGCTCAACCTTGAGAGCTCGGGGGAATACTGACTATAATCTCAGGCACCTTCTGAGTGCTCAGAAATCCTCTGCCACTGCAGAGGGTCTTGCACTGAGCTGAACAAAAAGGAGACTCTTTTCTTTTGGCTTCCCAATCTCAGATGAGCTCTCCAAGCTCACTGTTGGTTTTTTGGGGGGTTTTTCGTTTTTTTTTTTTTTTTTTTAACTGTGGAATGATAAATGTGACATTTGCATACTCTGCAGGGAGGAATTTGCTGTAAATGAGCCACAGTTTCAAATTTTAAAATTAAACCTGTAAAAACAATTGTGAAGATGATTTGGAGGAGACATGGCAGGTTACAGTGAGATAACCCTCTTAGCTTCAGTTGGAGGTGAAATCTGAGTAGATGTAATTGTCAGCAGAGAGTGGAACCAGGGAAGGATGGAGTTTGGAGGGTGATTGGAAAGGCTGAGTGTTTGATTAAAACCAAGCAGATAGCCTGGGCCAGAGGGAGGGAACGCCTCAGACTGTGAGTCTGATGATTTGTAATTCAGTTAAGAGATTTAATTATGTTGTCTTCACTGTGCTGCCTTGTGTATCCTACAGCCCCCTGCTTGGCCTTCTGCCTGCAGCCCAAAGGTGGAGAAAGCCTTGCAATTTTCGGTTTCTGGGGTTTTCATGGAGATTTAATGCACCCTTGTCTGATGTTACGGGGCTTTACCATGATGCTGGTGCATTTGAGGAGGTGAGGTGTGATCCTCTTTCATGGAGAGACTGGATTTCTGGGTGCGTTAATCGATTCTTCTTTGTAGGGAGACAGATCTGTCCTGCCTGCTGCTTGTTGAGCTGTCCTTGGGCAAAGCTTCTCTGGAGTTTGGGTCTGCTCTTGATGTGCAAGCAGAAAAGTGTGTTGAAGCACTGAGTGCGACAACCCTGTCAGAGGGAAGCGCCATCCTGTATCAATTTCCGTAGTGTGGGATCCAGCTGGCTTCTGGGCCGCACCAAAATGGCTCCTGTATTTCAACAGGAGACTTTGAGACGTGTATTTTGCTTGATTGTGCCAGAAATTTTGCTGTCTGTTCAATATCCAGTGGCTTAAAGACCAATTTGGGGAGAGTGACTGTGATCCTTGGGCCCAGACTCGTGTAGCGTTGTTCTCCCGGAAGGCCTAAGGCCTCCAGTGATATCACTCCAGGCTTAATGGTGATTAAAGGATGTGAGGCAGAGAGCTGGGTCACCAGCTGCTCCATGGGAACAGTAGTCAAGCACCTTTAAGTTGCCTTGGACTTTCTCTGAAGCCCCTTGCTGGGTTCGTGATCAGGAAATGTTGGGACTCATGCTCTGGAGCAGCAGGACTTTCCTGCTTCTCCATTTTGGAGATGAGGGGAAGGGGTTAATGGGAGAGAACACCCAGTGTTTGTTCTCTCCAGTGCAAGCACTGATAAGTGGATGGGAGAAACAACAGCCCGTGACCTTCCAGTTATTCCTTGTATGCCTGTGCACATGTGAGTGTTGGATTTGCAGGACTGTCTGTTTGGAGAGCTCTCATTCTTCTGGTCGGGTTCCCCAAAACCCCATTGGCATCTCTGGTGCTTGGAGAAGAGACCTGGACCCTCTTCCATGTGGATCTCTGAAAGGTATTTCTGCCGGGCACCGTGCCGGTCCTGCTGGTGACCGTGGGTGGCACAGCCCTGCTGGGTCTGCCCTGCTCCCCTTCAGTCTGGAGGAGACTGAACCGCCAGCATTGAGGTACTCATTTAGTGTGTGGTGTGAAGTTAGTTAGGGAGTTATCTCAGATAACACTGATTTTGGAGTAGTAGGTGGTTTTTTTCCCAAGGTTGTTCCTCTTGAAACTCTGTGATGTTGGAAGTCTTCATTACTTTTCAAGTACGTGAAAATAGTAGGGGCACCACGGCTGAACTTCACCAAACCTACAGCTGTTCATACACTGAAAACCTATTTCAAGCATTTGTTTCCCTGCGGGAAATTGATGTCAGAGCTCACACTGGCTTCAGCTCTTGAGCCAGTGTAGGTGATGGGGTTGTCTGAGAATGAATCTAACCTCTCCTCTGGACAGAGAACAGAAAACCCCTTACCAGCTACTGGTGGTCAGGATACCCTTGCAGAGGAACTGATTTGGTATAAACCTTTCTGTAGCTTTTTTTTTGTTTGTCTTGCACAGGCCTTAGCGGTGTCTTGGGACCTAGCCAGCATCATGTTAGGATTGATCCATCTGTCTCATGCTTCAGCTTCTCTTTGAGGGGGTAAAGATACTATAGTAAGCTGAGAGGCATGGGAGGTGTTTGTGTGGGCCTGCCAGCTGGAGAGGGTTGGGATAATCTGGGTGACTGAGAGCTGGACCCTCCCCGATCCTGCTCAGCAGGTAACAAAGAAGGGGAACAGGAAGCAAACAAGATCTCGGGAGGGATATAATTGGCCATGCTAATCTTCGGGTTTAGGGTTTCTTGCTTTGCTACTTTTCCATAGCAGACCTCACCCCCTTCTCCGCTGAGTGTTGCTTTGAAGAGGCCCATAACTGTCTCGGGAACCTGTGCAGGCGCTACCTTGGCGTCTGAGGGGGAGCCAGGTGACAGATTTGAACTGAAATGTTGCATAGGGCCAGAGAAGAGATTCAAGCAGCTTTGGTCTCTTTGCAGTACATGCTGGACTATGTAATTTGGACCTTTTCCCTGCCTGGATCGTCCCTGCCAGGCAGCAGGTCAGGTTAGGAGCAGAGATACCAATCAATCCTGCCATCCACCAGCACTTCCCTCCCCAGTCCCTCTCCTGGGCAGCCAGTGCAGCCCTGCAGCTTTCGAGCCATTGTCATCGAGTTCTGGTCACGTCTCTGCTGCTGAGTCCCCGCGTGACCTTGGAGAGGTCACTTTTTTTGCTGACGTCCCAGTCTTTTGTCTGCAAAACGTGGAGGATGATTCAGTTACAACTTCATGGGTCGAAAGCCAGAACAAATCAGCTGGTGTCTTCCTGTAGCAATGGCAGTGTGGATGAGCCCCACGTCCCGCTGGGAGCAGCTGAGGAGCTGGCTGTCATCGCCGTGCTGGTACCTGTGCGTGCACAGCCCTCACCCAGCACGCTGGTGCGGTGGTGCCAGTCAGAGCGCTTTGGTGACTCGCAGGTGGCATGAAGCGCTCTGAGGTCGCTTTTCCCCGTTAGGAGAGCAGAAGGGTGATGGGAGGTGGGGGGCCAGCAGGGAGCTGGTTCCTGCTGGCACTCGGCCTGCGGCCACGCGGCCCCTCGGCAGTTATGGCTGCAGCTTGCTGTAATAACGAGTCAGCGTTTCTCTTGCGTCAGGGATAATGAGCTGCTCTCCAGCCGCTGCCTGCTGGGCCCTGCCAGGAGGAAGCAGTGCCCGTACTGGAAAACGGGGGCTGGGGACAGGCAGTGGGTGGTGGAGGTCCCTTCCCAGCTGTAGCTCTTGAGCTGGGAGAAGACAGGCTTCCTGTGCGGGCGTTTGGATTCAGTGCTGTGTGAGTGTGGTTGGCATGTGTTTCCTCAGGGAGCAGCGGAGGGGAGATGGGGGCTCATAAATGGGGTGGCCTTTCTGGACCTGTCCCAGATACCTGAATAGCAGCGGTAGCCAGAGAGCCCCTGGGGAGGGGCTATGTGTGTGGATGCATCAGCTTTTCTCTTTAAATGCCCCATTTTAGCATGCGGTCTCCTCCTTTGTGTAAAAATACCATCAGGCAAAAATTGAAATTGAGATCCACCTCCAGCACCACCTAAAATAAGGACAACTGCCCTCAATTTAGTTCTGTCTCCTGGGCTCTGTGTGCAGCAGCTCTGGGTCTTGGTGCTCAGAGAAAGCACCCCTGTACCACATCTGCACTCTCATGTGATGGTCCTGAAGGGGGTGGTCCGTGCCTGTCCCAACATCCTGCCAGCTGCCATGCACACCCCTGACCTCCTCCTCCTCCTCACTCCTTCTCCTTTGCTGGTAGCAGGAAGATTAACAGAATGTGTTTTCTGTTGAGGTGTTGTAGGCTGTATGGGTACTGTAAAGGGCTGAGGAGAATGGTCAGGGGCTTGGGAAATACCTGGCTCTGCAGATACTGGCACTGTGGTGAAGAGATCACTGGTTCCTGTGGTGACTGCAATCCCCGTGTTCAGACACCAAGTCTTTCTGATTTTGAGGGCATGCTGAGAAACAAAAGTGTCCGTGTGCAAGAAGGAGAAGGAAATGTGAGACCATAGGGTCCAAATTTCATGGGTCTGCTCATTTACATTGTGATACTGTTATTTCTTGCTCCTTCCCACTGAGCTGCCTAGAGAGCAGGCTGGGCATGGCTGGGAGGATGTTAGGCAGGCAGAGGCAGAACTGCCTGGGCCTCGTGTAGGGATTACCTGCTGCTGAGCGGGTGGCTGATGGGGTGATGGAGAGCTGCTGTGAAGCATTGTCCTGCAGCATCTGGCCAGTGTTGGGATACCTGGCATCAGGGTGCCTTGGGTGGTAGCAGGTGTGTGGGGTGGGAGGAATTGGTGGGGCTGGTTTGCTGGCTTCACCTTTCTATGTTGGGACTTTGAGCAAAAACCCGTCTCTGTGCCTCAGTCCTTTGTGTTTGAGTTTTAGCCTTGGGAGAGCTGGGAAGGGAGCTGACCTGGACAGGCAGCCTCAGTCCTGCGGTGTACTAGGTGGGCTCCTTGGAGAGCAGCCCAGGGGGTTTAGCTGCTGGCCACTTATGTTTCTGCCTCCTTCCCTACCCTGGCTTTCTTGGGAAAAGAAAGCAGTGCCTGATTTAGACTTCTCTTGGGCACCTGAGGTGCTGCCCTTAATTGGCAGGCTAATTTTTAATTTAAGTCACTTGTGCTTGCAGGGGAAAAAGGTGTCCCAAAGGGTCGTTGTGCCTGCTGGTCCCTGGCCAGCCCTGCCTCAGATGTGTCCTTCCAGCAGCCCTGTTTTTCAGAGCAAGTCCTGCAGACTGGTTGCTCTGTGCTTGTTCTCAGCTCTGGGGAAAGCTGCCTGAAAGCCCAGTGTTCTCAGTCTGCTCTGGAGAGCCTGGAGTCAAATCTGTGTTAATCATAGGTGCGATGAGTTGGACAAGCTCAGCCTCTCCCAGACAAGGGGGCTGAGAACTGGATGCAAGTGGCCTTCCTTGACAAGAGTTGACCTGGCAAACCTCTTGAGGTGAATGTGAGCTGTACCTGCCCCTGGCCATCACATGTGGTCCTTGATTTCTGCTGACCTCAGCCACTGAGTAGAGTCACTGCTTTTCTAGTAAATGTAGTGGCAAAGCTGCTCTAGAGTTGTGGCTGAGCTCAGGAGGAGACAGGAGAGCCTTGCTGCACATCTAGAGCAGGACAGGGCAGTGGGGAATACAGCAGTGAGCTGAGAGGAGACCTTGAGGGAGTGTGAGTTTGGAGTTGCGTGGTGACATGTCTGATAGATGTTGCTGAGGGGTCACCTGCAGCTGCTGCCTGATTTGGTGGCATTTGCGGTGTTTAGAGCCCGGACCTGTTGTGAATGGCTGGTTCTGCTGTGGTGTGTGTTTGATGAAGAGTTGGTGGGACAGCCTAGCAGGAATGCAGACTGGAGAACTGCATGCCTCAGGGTACAGCAAGGTGAATGTTTGCCAAAGCCTGGCTTTGCTAAGTTCCTGGCTGGCACAAAGGAATTTATTTTATCAACCATTGTGTTGTTGTTACTTATTTTGGTTTTTGGTAACACGTAGTATAGCTACCTGATCCAAACAGGTGGGATACCAGTGTTACAACCTCATTCCTTTGCAGAGAAGCCCAAGTGGGGAAATGAATTTTGTCTTGTTTGAGATCTTAAAGGTCTTTTCTAACCTTAACCACTTCATGAGTCTGTGAAGCACAGGGTGTTTCAGCTCGCTAATGTAGAAGCCTGAACTCATCAGGGACCATACAGAAATACAAGATGTTTATATGCATTTGGGACATGGGCTGGTGGAGGATTGCAGTAGGACATGCAGCTTGCAAAGGATCCAAACTGCTGCTTGGAGACTGTTCTGGATGTGCTGGGCTGTCCTTGGTGCCATGCCTTCAAATGGCCACAGACCATGACTGTGTAATAATGGTGGAGGAGACTTGATTTAACTTTTGGGTATTTTTGCTCCACTTGACTCTTCCCATTCCTATGTGGGATGAAAGCATCCCTGCCTGCGGATGCTTTGAACATGGTGCCAGTCAAAGGAAGAGAAATAGAAGTTATTTTGACAGAGGGGTGTTTTTGCATGAGCTGAGCCCAGGCCAGAGAGCATTGCCCTGCCTGAGGGGTAGTCCTTGCTCCAACTCTTGTGAACTCTCCAGCTGAATGTGTGTTTTGGGTAGCTGATAAGCAGGAGCCAGGGGCCTGCCCCTGTCCCAGGAGGACCTTGCCTTGCTGGCAGCTTTCCTTCCCCCTCCTCTTCCAGGATCCTTGAAGAAAACATAACGTATTGCTCTCTCAAAAGTACCGTTCTCATATCTTCTGGGGGAGCCTTTATCAGCAGGGGTTTTCCACACACGCTGTCCTGTGTGCTCCTCAAAGGAAAAGTCTGGTCCTTCCAGCTGCTTAAGTAAACATCTTCCCAGCAATGCATAAGGTCCTCCAAGAGAAGGGCCTGTACCTCTAACTGGCAAGATCTTGGGGGCTGGGGAGGTTGAATAATCTGTTTTGGGGTCTGAACCCCTCCGACTCCATCTGTCCTGTGCAGTGGGCTGTGCCTGCTAACAGACTCTTGAGTTGGGAAGGGGATGGGGCTCTCCTGGTGTAATGGGTGACGTGCCAAGGCCCTGGGTGTCCATCTGGTGATGAGTGTGTGTGTCTGGTGTAGGTGCTGTGTTAGAGCCAGGCACAGCTGCTCATGTCCCTCGTGGCTGCAAAAACCAAAGACCATCAGAAGAATGCTCGGCTTTTGCCTTGGCTTCCACCTGTGCTCCCTGTTAGATGTTCTCTGTAGATTTCCATCTGATATTGCTGCTCAGGAGGAGTGTGAGGTGCCACCAAGTAGCTCATTGTGTGGATCTTTCTACATTTCGAAAACCTTTTTTATTGCTCACTGCTGTCTGTTAGAAGCCAATACAGAAGGTTATTTATGAGAGCAACACATTCGGGTAAACACAGACTCCTTTAAAATCTTTCTCACAACAAGTGGTTGAATTGAGGTGGGTTCCATGCTGGATTGATGTTTAACTTGAGATACTAAGAAAATACTTCCTCTGTTTAGCTAAAGCAAACAAATCGAGAGAGGAGACCTTTTAAATATGGTTTGCACTCCAGCTGCAACTAATACTGATCTTTTTTTTTTCTTTTACAGATATATTTCCAAGTGACGGCCAGTCTGGTATGTATTAAATAAAAATGGAGCTCTTCAAACCTTTCTCTCCCTTGCCTTCCCTGCACTTCTCATCCTGCAAAGTCAGCACTAACCAGACTTAGAAGACTGGTACAGGAATACGCAATGGATGTTAATGTAACAGAAAAACCCCAAACCAACAAAACCCCCCAAAAAAACCCACTAAAAAAACCAAAGCAAAAAAACTTCCTAAAGAAACTACAAACCTTTAATATTTGGCCATTCCTGTATAGCAGTGACATCTTCAATGCTTTCATGTAGTGATGACTAAACTGCTGGAAGGTTCTTTCCTCCCATGCATTGTAGCATAGCAAATTTGGATGTCCTGGGTGAAGGAGTTTGGGAACTTGTAGGTCTTGGTTGTCACACATAATTGAAAATGTTGATGTGTCAAGATGCAAATGTAACTCAGATTGTTGTTGTTTATATGTTACCTGTATAAAGATGAGTGTGTCTGTGAACCTGAGGATATATATTTGAATTTGCAATACTTTGGGAAGACACACTCCTTCCCTGTGGCTTGTAGTCTGTGTGTTGCTGTTGTGTATTGCTGTTAAGGACAACCAAGGTACTCACTGTGTTGCCATCAGTGCAAAGAAAAAGCTTCCTGGCCTCAGTGGTGTGTGCAGCCTTGCTGGGAGGGAGGTTGCTCTGGATGGAAGTTTCAAATCAGGAAATGAATGCCATTTTCAGAAGCAGGTATTGATGATCTCAATTCCTGCCTTGCCCAAATTGCCAGAAGCTCCTCATCCAGGTTGATGTTGTGGAAGTGCCAACACTGAAGGAGAGGTTTGTGTTTTAACCAGTGATACCAAGGTCAGTCAGTGAGAGCCTGTTGTCTCAGAGCTGTAGTGCCGTGTGGAGATGTCCCACAGCAAAGGCACTGGGAATGGAAGTCAGTGCCTGACATGGCCTTGTGTCACCCCAGGCGTGTCACTGTGTCCACTTCCGATGTCCATCTTCGGCTTTGCATGGGATCCCGTTTCACTAGCTCATGGGTAGTGTGAGGGAAAATTGCTGTTGATGGTGGAGGCATTGGAAGTAGGGAAATCAGCTCTGTTGTTTTAAAGCTGATTTCAGTAAAAATAAGTCACTGGTTTAGAGTGGTCTGGTGTAACACTGGAGGCACTGTAATTCAGCTTCCTGAACTGAACAGAGGGATGGAAGTTGTAGATGTGTTTCCAGCACTGTAGCTAGCTAACAACGCCGTGGTGTACGACTAGATGCACTGGATTAAAGCTTTGATTCCACATTTGTAAGTCTCTCATGATTTTCTTGCTTTCTCAACATATGCGAGTGAAATATTAAGGTTTTGAAGGAGCAAAGGTATATTCCCATCTGTTGAGTTGATAGGAGGCTTTTCTTCACCCTGCTAAAGATCTGTCTTGTTTGGGTATTGGATTTTGTCTGCCTGTGCTGTGAACTCAGAGATGTCCTTTGCTTGGCACTACTCCATCCTCTGTTCTCCAGCTGGTTGGGGACCATGCACAGCTGCCTCCAGGGTGGGGCATGAGTGTGCATCTGCAGCAGATGATAGCGCTTCAGAAAGTCCTATATGTCTGTAGTGGTGCAGAAAACCTTACCTACAGAGCTTGGGGCTTTTTTACAATACTGTGTGTTTTTTAGGAGATAAGTTTAAACAGGATTCTTCTAAATGGTAGCTGCACGGGACACTGTAGTCTTTCTCATACCTTTCTCCAGAAAAGCCTTAAACTGGTGCCATGCTTTTTCTTCCCATGCACTAAGCTTATCTGGAAGCCGTGGTATCTCAAAACACAGGGAAGTGTGAAGGCAGCAGGGGAAGGCAGAGTAACACTGCTCCTGCCACCAGAGCTGTTGTGCACTCCTGAGGCTGTTGGGTTTGACTTCCTCACCTCCCTTTCATTGCTGAGGTTATTTGCTCGGATCACCAGAACTCCCCTACCTGTGTCAGGGATCTAGTTTTTAAGGTTAATCTTGTGAAGTCAGGTAGGTCTGTGTGGCTGGTTTCCCCTCTGGGTGAGAAGTCTGTTCTTCTCCCAGGGAAGTGGTTAGCAGAGCTATGGAAGATGCTGAGTTGTAGTATCAGAGTTGGGAATTGCATAGGTGGGGCGCCTGAGCCAAAAATCAGCCATTTTGTAGGCACAGTAGCTGTAGTGTGCCCCAGAGCATGTTCCTGCTTGTTAGCATATGGATGCCGGCGGCGGCCTGCCCTCAGCCTGGGTCCTCAGCCTGGATCATCCCCGCGTCACGTGGAGGTGGAAGGGCAGCAGTGTTTGCGTCCCAGTTACCTAACAGTGTTTGCAAATAGAGCAGTTGTTGGAGAGAGGCCTCCCTTTCCTTCTGTGTGGCACAGCAGTGCCTCAGTCCTCTCCTCCCACATCCCACAACCAGGATTCAGCAGCTGCAGGGTGCTTTTCAGAAGTAGCCACTTCAAACCACATGATCTGGAGTTCAGGTGGAAAGCTGAGAGACTTCAGCACCCTTGAGAGATGCAGGGTTGGGCTTGGTGGGCAGAGAGATGCGCTCTCACATTCCCACTTCTGCTGTTGAGGAGGACTGGGAGGGCACCAGACTCCGCTGCCAGGCAGCCGATGCTGTTCAGCTCCCAGGACTTCCTGCTATGAAAAATTTGCTGCCTGCTCTGGAAGGAATACTTTTGCCACTTCAAGTGGATCTCCTGCTAGCTTACCGTGCTGTGCCTGTGCCCTCCTGGCTCTTCTACATACTGCAGCCAGCCCTCCTCCTCTCCGTGGTGGAGGATCCCAGCCTTTTTAGTCTCACGTCTTGAGGAGCTGCCTCAGGGTGGTTTAACTGCTTTTGTTTGAGCAGCTAGAACAGCTCTGTGCCCTTGTTGAATTCCAGAGACCAGAGCTGACTGCAGGCTGCAGTTGTGGATGTGCCAGTGTTCAACAGAGCAGCAAGTGATGCTCTGTCTTGGTTTCACCACTCCTGATGACTTTTTCTCATCTGCTGCACCCTCACCTGATCCTTTTGTACAGTTGTCAGTAGTGTCTGAGATACCTTTCTTGAGTTTATAAATGCCCCTTTGAATTAAACTTGTGAAGTTTTCCCTAAAGAGATGAGGATGATGCTACCACTGCCAGGAAGTGGTTTTTAATCCTTTAAAAGAAAAGGAGGGGAAATGGATCTTTAAATTAGGAAAGTGCTATGTTGCACTCTTTTATAATTGGGAATTCCTGACTCCTTTGGGAAGACTTCGTCTGATTAGGGCGCTGTACTCTTTTATGCTCTGTAGTGGCATAAGAGGTAGCCACCTGTAGCATTGGAATTAGCTTTGTTAGAGAGAGTGGTTTATGCAGCAAGATTCATGTGATTGTGAACTTAGGAAGGAAGTTGCTGTATCAGAGTTATTTAGAAAAAACCTGTAATGTCTGTGCATCTCCCTTAAGGTGGGGGGCGTGAGGATGGTGTATCTTGTGCTTGGAAAACATGTCCTGAAATCAGCTCAGCTGAGGTACAGTAATTGTGAAGTAGCACAAAAAGAAGCCCTTCTGCCTGCTCCCAAAGATCACAGGGATATTTGAGTGCCTTCTCATGATTTTAATGCTCTGGATTCACCAACAGGAGGAAGCCCCCATACCTGTGCTCAGTTTAATCCAGGTGGTTACAAGACTGTAAGATTTCTTCAGCACATTTATGGAGACAGCCTGCTTAGTAGGAGACCTAGGTATGACCTCCCTAAATTCCTGGGAAAGTTTGCTGCACCTGCTCCTACCACCAAATCACTATTACTTTCCCCTGCCCCAGGAGATGGGGCTGGATTTCTGCACGGTGCTGGCTTTGTCTTCCTTGGCCTTACAAGCTGAGCTGCTGCTCAGTCTCTTCATGTTCTGTGCAGTCAGGGAGGCGGGTTTGCAGCTGTGCAGGCTGAGAGGATGGTTAAGTGGTCACTTAGCAAGTGGCCGCTGCTCAGGGGACACTCTGGTCCTGCAGAGATGCCTCTGCAAAAGTAGGCAGGCAGGTACAGGAGTCACAGCGGGAGGAACTCGGAATGATGTTATTTAAATTATGTCACAGTCTCCTTTCTGGAAACCTATTCTCTTCTTTGAGGTGACAGGTTTTCCAGAGGCATATTTTGTGCAGAGTTTGCACTTTTGCCTTGTACGACCCCTCTCCCCCTCCGCTGGCACAGTGGGAGCTGCACAGTCTCCTCCCAGACAGTGTGAATGCTTGGAGCTGGAGGGTCTCTCTGCAGGCGCTTGGCTCTCGATTCCTGTCTCTTCGTTGTTAAATATTTACAGTGAGATGTACCAGATGCTTCCCAGGAAGGGTTTTGTCAGCTTCCAAGTCCCCAGATGCAGCTGCAGAAGAGGCTGACGGCCATTAAAGGGGTCGTGTCAGCGCGGGTTCGGCGGCGATGCAGCGACCTCGTCGCGCTCGTGCCGGTTGTGCTGTCTCGTCGGCCACAGCGGGATCCAGGCAGAGAGCACCCTTCTGCTGATGACAAGAGATTGATGATGTCTGGTCCTCAGGCTTTTTGTTTTTCTTCTGCTTTGAAGCTCTTTCGCTGCAGAGGGAGCAGGTGATTCTCTAGGATTTTGTTGTTGCACCTTTTTTCTGGAGCCATCTCTCTGCAGCAGTGGTGGTGCTGCCTTGGCTCTCCATGCTCAGCGTGCCAGTGTCTCTCTTGGTCACCCAGCTGCCTTGAGGAGAGAGGGGTAGACTGATCCAGGGAGGCAAACTCCTGTCACCAACTCTGGGCATCACTGGCCCTGGGCATGGAGAAGCCGGCAGCTGGAGCATTGCTGCCGAATGCCTCTCCTGTGCTGGTCACACTGGTCAGGTTCCCAGTGTGCCTCCTGCTTTCAAGATAAGGTCCAGGACCTTGGGCTAGGCCCCTGTTTTTTGCTCTTGGCGCTTATCAGCTTTTGCTGCTGACAAGGTGACCCTCTCCAGAGCACTGAGGATGAGGAGGAGGATCCCCCCAGCCCGGGCTGGGTGCTCGTCTGGCCCCTCCACCCGGGATAGCCTGTACATGCACACAGGGCTTGCTGCTGTGCCAGGTGTCCCTGTTTTAAGTATTACAGCTCCTGCTGGATGAGGGTCTTGCCGGGTGCCATGGAGGTGGGATCTCGGGAGGTGGCAGGTCGGCTCTTCTGAGGGGGGGCCAGGGAGGAGCAGGCTCACTAGGTCATCGTTTTTCCAACTAAATATAGTTGCCCGTGCTTTCATAAGGTCGGGATTTTTGCATCACGTGACTGTCTTATCCCTCCCAGCCGGCAGTCAGAGTAGGGGATCGTGTGTCTGAATGGGTAATAATTAACTGTTAACTAGCTTTTCATTAGAGCCTGGCAGAACAGGCAGAACAGTGCAGCAGGGGTAAACGGGAGCGGAAGAAACTGCTCCTGATCCCTCCTGGAGGGTGGACACCCAGTTTTAATTTGCAAATCAGTTGTCCCTAAAGGTGAGTGGGTTGGGTTGGGTTGGATTTTTTGTGTGTTTTATAAGGAGTTGCGAGTCTTACCTGGTGTCTGTCCTTGATGTCCTGTAGTTGCTGTTCATGTCAACCGTCCCTCTCCCCCACCACTGATTTTATTTTTTAGGTCACGAACTATCAGCTGGTCTCTGAGCTGGCTTGGAGGAGGGCCTGACCCTCCATCTCCTCCATGGCTTGGCTCACTTGCATGCCCTGGGCCTCTGCAGCCTTGCCTCAGGTGCCCTCCTGTCCCAGCGCTGAGGTGTCCTTGTGCCTCGTGCCCGGAGCGGCAGCTGGATCAACTCGTGCCTTTTCTCAGGGGCCCAGACTGACGCGGCGTTTTCCCTGGAGTGTTTTCCCTGGAGCACTGCCGGCTTTTCCAGCCCCTCTCCCTGAACCATTTAACCTGATGGAGTGTTTGCAGGTGTCCTTGAAGGCTTTTCTATCTTCCATGCTGGCAGAGGAATTGCTGGTGACCTGCTCTGCCAGCTGGAGATGTCTGCAGCAGACACGCTGGGTCAGGCACGGGTGCTGGAGTAGCCTCTCCTGCAGGGGTGGTGGGTGCCTTTACCCTGCTCAGAGAGAGCAGGGTGGCTCAGCAGCTGTGGGGGCCTGAGCCAGCACAGCTTCCTCATTTTGACAGTTTCTGAGGTCTCGTGGGGTGACCTTGGCTGTGTCCCCCGTGCTGTGCTTCTTAGTTTCTGGGAACCACTGGCTTCCCCTGGAGAGAAACCTTAGTTTAGGATTTTTTTTCTTTTTTTTTTTTGTTTTTTTTTTTTTTTTGTAGAAAACTGGGCAGGGGGTGGTTCATGTGCCGTCTCATTCTGTGTGTGCTTGGCATCTCAGGGATCATGTGCAGTGCTATGAGCATGGATTGTGTGTCAGGAGTTCCCTAGAAATCCTCTTCATGGAAGAGGTTTGCTTGAAAAGGCGGTGGAAAGATGTCACTCGCCCTTAAGAGGGAGTTCATTTGCTACCTTTAATAGTAGCTGTCTGTGCCAGGAAGAATCCAGAGTGCCCTCACTGACACTGTTAATGTTAGAAATGCCTGTCGGCGTTTCCTAACCTGCTCCTCCCGGAGTGTAGCTTGGTCACAAGTTGAAGCGTTTCTGTCTTGGACTGAGAGGCTGCAGGGAAGATGATTATGCATTTTTGGTAAGTCCAAACCCTTCCTGCCCCTCATTTGCTCTGGGAATAAACGTCAGACCCCGCAGATAATGCGTGTGCGTAAAGCTTGTAGCAGCTTTGTGCGTTTAAAGGAGCAGTGCTGTTCCTCAGCTCCCTGAGGAAGGCTGTGGTCTGACTGAAGCCCCTGCTCGCTGTGAGGATTTGTGCTGTCAGCAGAGATGGGCTTTGCACATGTCTTGAGCTGCTCCTCCTGTTCCAGGGCTGTCGGGACTATCAGCTGGGGTTATAGCTCGGATGCCCACACTCAGCCTGTGACAGCGCTGTCCTGGCTCTACCTGCCTGTACCCCAGCCTCCCTCCCGGCACTTTTCCAGGGCAAACTCCCGAGCTCTTGGAGCTGCCTGGGACACCCAGGTGGGAGTGTTCTCATGCTCTCTGTGGAGCTGTCAGATGCCCTTTTTGAAGTTATTTTTAGCGAGTGATCTTTGCAGCAGTTGCAGAGTTTGCATTGCAGAGAGGTGTAGGCAGCTCCGTGCTTCCTTTGCTGTTACAGTAGGGCTTGTATGGTGGAGCTTCTGCTGAGGAGCTGTGGAAAATTGCTTGGAAGGCTTCGAGCCATGGTACCTGCAGCTTATCTCCTGCTTCAGCTGAACAGGCTTTCCACATGCTTTAGAAGCCTGAATCCTGCTCAGCCATTCACCTTAATGATCCAGTCTTCTGCTTGGTCCTGACCTTGCCCATGCTATTGCAGTTCTTCTTGCATGTACAGGAAACTTCTGATATTGCTGAGGTGTTGCAGATATTCCTCTTAGCTTTGTAAGCAAGGCCGGATTCTGCCAGCTGGGAGCTATGAGACCACGTGCTGCAATGGGGCTGACTGTGGTTCTCCGCAGTTCCCAGGAGCAGGTGGGAGCCCCTGTTGTGGAGACACCAACCCCTTTGTGCTGGAAGATGTCCTTATGATAACATCTCATTTAAAGCTGTTGGAGAACTCCATCCAGTGCTCCCTCGTTTCCCCATCCGTGCGTTCGCGTGCCTCCGGCTGTGACTGCGATTCGGTGGGAGGTAGAGCTGTAAAACATTGCAGACCTAGAGGAGGTGCAGTCTGTGGGCTGAGCCTGTCCTGAACCTTTCTGGCTTTGTGTGCCTTGTGATGCCTTCAGCAAAATGTGAGCATGCCAAGCAGTCAGTGCTATAAATCCCAGGCTTTTCCGCTCGTGTGTGGAGCTGCAGCGACAAGTGTTTCCCATCTCAGTCTGGCATTGGCTCTGGCACATGGCTGAGGCCATGCTGGGAGCAGCTCCTTGGGAGGCAGGGCAGAGGTGGATCTGCTGATCGGTCTCTGGGGGTGTCTGCACCTCTCTGCACACAGGGGTGCTATCAGATGGCTCCCTGGGGAGGCCAAGGTCCCCTCCCATCTGCCGGTGCTTCCCAGCCCCTTTACAGCAAGGGTGTGTTGCTCACCATAGCCTCTTGCTGCTGCAGAAATGGGTGCAGCACCCACAAAAGGGGCATAAAGTGTTTGCCCATCCCTCAAGGCTTCTCTGCCTCTAAGTTCAGGGGGTCCTCTTTGGGATGGACTCAAAAAGAAAAAAGGTTTGTTCCTGTCTCCAGAAGACAGACCGCTGGTGGAAGCGGGGACTGTTGTTGCCTTGCAGGTCACATCTGGCCTGCAGGACTGGTCCTGCAAATGTCTCAGGGTGCTGTTGGTGGACATGAGGCTCACCAGCTGTGTCCTCTGATGGCTTGGTCAGGCTAAGACTGCAAGTCCTGCACTGAGTGCATGGCCAGTGATGAGTGCCACAGGAGAGTCTCCGAATCCTTGTCATGCCCCTCCTGCTGTGCAGGTCAGGCCACCCTGGGAGAGAGCTTGTTTGAGGCCTGGAGCAAGGACAGGGATAGGGTTGGCGCCCTGAGTTTCCCGTGTTGGCAAGGTGGGGATGCACCTTTGGAGCTGTTCACCATTGGCTCCTTAGGTCTTCTTTTAGGCCAGGAAGGGGATTCTTGCAGCCACAGTGGGGTCCTGGCAGGCTTAGCTGTGGCTGGTTGCCTGCTGGGTCTGTTTTATGGGAATTTCTTGGCAGGTTGGTGCTGTTTCACCACATCTTTCTTGTGTGTCAGTACCCCAGAAGGGACTCTCCTGCCCTCACAAAATGACTCTGAAGGAGCTATCTATCTCCTGGGAAAACGGATAATCCCAGGCAGAAACATTTTGAAGCATTTTTCTCAGCTCACCCTTGCCCAAGCTGCAGTTGTTCTTTCTCACCTAAAAACCTCAGTGCTGGAGTGGGTGTCCCGTTGTGTTGATTATGATTTACAGTCTTCACATGTGCCAGGAGTGTCCTGTGAAGTGTGGGAAGGAGGGAGAGGATTATTTGGACACAAAATAGTGAAGTGGATCGTGGTGGACCGCTGGGCACGTGGCTGTCTGTCCCACATGGTACCCTCGAGCTCCTGCCAGGCCTCTGGGGAAACTGGGGATACTGGTTTGGCTCGTGCAGCCCCATCAGGACCTGCATCACAGAGCATGTGCCCCTGCCTCAGCCTCTTCAGCACAAAGTCCGGGCTCTTGGCTTGGAACCACCTTTATCAGCAGTTTCTCGTAGGTGCCAGGCTGTGGAGCAGGATGGCTCCTTTCTGTCGACCCAGCTGCTGGGTAAGGAGGGAATGCTGCATCAGGGACAGTGTGCCAGAGCTGAGGACTCTGCATTCCTGCTGGGAGCCTGGGCTGCCCTCTGAGGCTGTCCCAGCTGCTGCTGGGGTTCTCTGAGCCCTCGTCTGCATTGAACATGAGTGGTACACCTGGAGCAGGCATTACTGTATTCTTGCTATAGGTACAGATATTTCTCCAGTAATTCCAGGTCTCTGCCCAGCACTGCAGATGTATTCTGTCTCTTAATTTACCTTCTCTAAAATTCCATTTTCAGTTCCATTGGATGCAAGAAAAGGCAGGAAACCAGACTGCTGGGTGTTCAATTCCATTTTGCCAGATAGGGTAG
This sequence comes from Callaeas wilsoni, assembly GCA_013398955.1. Classification (NCBI taxonomy): domain Eukaryota; kingdom Metazoa; phylum Chordata; class Aves; order Passeriformes; family Callaeidae; genus Callaeas; species Callaeas wilsoni. The sequence continues at coordinate 24,903 of VWPU01011165.1, forward strand.
AATATGTCTCCTTGGCTGAGCTCAGTGGTCCTATGTCGTATGTCCCTGTTGGGATGGAGGGACATTTAGCTGGGGATCTGCTGTCACTCTGGCTGTCTGGTCCTTGTGCAAGGCCTCTTCTTCCATGTAAGAAGGCATTTGCTCACCTGGATGCCCCTGTGAGCCTCTCACCTCGAGGGCTCTGTTCTGCAAACAGGTGTGGGCTGAAGGAAGGCACGAGGTGTCTGCACAGCCTTGCTCTTGGTGTTTGTCAGCTGCCTTGGGGAGTGAGTGTCCAAAGCCAGCGAGTGCTTTGGCCGTGGCACAGCCGCAGGAAGGGTTTGGCAGTGATAGCAGCATTGGGGCTGCCGTGGGTGCTCTCACCTGTGCCTTGCCCCCTTGGTTGCTAAGAAATAATCTCATGGCTGGGCAACCCCATGGCTGGGTAAACGATCAGGTTCTGGCTGCAGGCAGCAGATCGAGCTGTGCCAGCATCTGCTCTGTGGCCGCAGGCAAAGCTGCTCCTTGCTTCCCTGCCCGCTGTCCCTGTGCCAGCCTCACACCACTAAAGCCCTGGCTCCTGCTGCAGCTGTTTTGTCTGTCCCCTCACACAGAGAGGCCCTGTTTTTCGGGAGGTGGTCAGGCACTTCTAGTGCAACTGAAATGACTTACTGCCACCAAACAGATGAAAAAGGAGGGCTGTGAGACGCCCAGAGGTCTGAGACATCTGTCAGCAGCTTTTCAAGTCTCAGCTGTGGACCAAGGCAGTATCCAGTTGTCCCTCATTGCTTGTCCTGAGCCCCTGTGTGGGATGAGCTTGTTCTCCACTTCCCAGATTGATGCAGTGAGGTTTTCCTGCAGGAGGTCTTTTCATCTGAGGACCACAAGATGTGTTGCTGGTGCCCTTGGTTATGTTGCTGTGCCCTGGAGGGTGCCAGGCATGCACGGCCTCTGCTTGCCTTGGTCTTGGCTCAGCAGATGCTGTGTCTGGCCGTGTGTCCACCAGCACAGTCACACCCTCTCGGTCTCCTACTTTGGTCTCCACCATGAATTGCTGGATCTCGGCTCCATCCACGCTGCCCATGCCCACAGCCCCAACCCAGAGCAGCCTCCCTCCCTCCCTCCCTCCCTGTCGGGCTGCAGCCCTTTGCTTTGTGTTTTGTCTTCCGCAGCGCTCTGCAAATGCTAATTACTCTTCTCAGCACCTCAGCGAGATAAGGGATCCCTGTTCATATCTTGCAGATAAGGAAAGCGGCAGAACTTGTTTCAGACAATCTCCTCCCTCCCCCGCAGAGATGATGGAGTCTGCAGCACCCGCCCCTGCAGCCTGTGCCCCTTCGTCCTCTTTCACTGCTGCTTGTGAGGCCCCTCTCTTTGGCTGGTTCCCCAAAAAAAGCACAAGAACATCTATGGCCTTGAGGGCTCCTGAGGTGAAGCAGCTGGAGGAAAGGGCTGGATGCCTTTGCTGCGAGCGCTGGGGCTGTGCTGTGGTGGGAGCAGGCGCCTGATGGGATCCTGGCAGGGAGAGAGGGAGCCCTGCTGTCCCCCAGCCCCGGAGATCGGCGCCTGATCAGGCTGTGCCAGTCCCATCGGCGCTGCTGGAGCAGGCAGGGGTGCTCTGTATCTATGGAAAACCGGGCTGACTGCGGGTTTGTGCTGTACCTCCTGGAGCCTTTCGAAGCTATATTTAGTTGGTGACATCTGTGGGCATTGAGTGGAGGATTTTGGGGGCTGTTTTGAAAGCGCTGGCTCTTCCTACACTAGCAGGGAAGTTTAAAAGCCTTGTGGCAAGCTTTGTGCTGTGGAGCCAGGATTCTCAATGAAGTGCACATGGAATAAATGAGGGACACGTGGGACAAATCAGGGACACGTGGAACTGCCGCTGCTCATGAAGGGAGGCATTGCAGGTGGGTTGGGGAGGTTCTGGAGGAATAAGGAAGGATTCAGGGACCCAGCTGAGAGCTTGGACTCTTCTGGAGTTGAAATCCCCATGCAGGAGCCATGGGGAAAGGAATTGGGGAAGGGGAGTGCACATGGCTCTGTCCTGCCATGTCTGACTCTGCCTTATTGACACTTCAAAGCCTCTAGCTCTGAGCAAGGCCAGCATGATTCACTGGTTTGGAGGCTCAAAAGGGGACCGGTTTTGATCATCCAGGCAAAGTTGTCCAGCCTTTTGCAGGAGATCAAAGGCAGCTTTGAGCAGAGCTGAGTAGGCCACTCAAGGTGTTTCCTGGGGCATCCCCAGATAGCCTCTGCGGATCCTCCCACCCTCACCCTACCCCAGTCAGGGCTGCTTTTCTTCTGAACAAAGCCAGTGAGTCAGCAGAAATCCTCGCTGCAGGAGTCTGGCAGCAGGCACGGGCTGCCCCTCGGGCAGGGCCCAGTTGGCTCTGCTCTCCCTGTGGAGCACCAGTGTCCTGGAGGAGGCCCTCGTCCATTGGCCTTGTGGCGCTGGTTTGTGTTGGGCAAAGTTGTGGTGCTCTGTTGCTCGGACTCTGCATGCCCTGTGTGAGCCTGATCACAGAGCTCCCACCCAGACCTGAGGGAGGAGGCAAGTTGAATTCCTGTTTCTGCTTGTAAGGAGGTGGTGTGTGAGCAGGAACCAAGATCGGCCATGGTGAGGTTGAGATCTTGACCTGCTGTGAGGCCTGTGGTGGTGTGAACCCCAACAGTCTCACTCTGATAAGTTAAAACACCCCAGAGGCACTTCAGTGCCTCAATACTTTCAGCTGTAGCAGGATTTAGGCACTTGATGTAGCTGCCTCATTCTCTCAGTACATTTCCTCTCTTGAACTTGCTGTCCCTGCTGGGTTGCCTAAGTTCAAACCAGGATTCAGCAGCCGCTGACTTTTGCATCCCTCTGTCAGAGCCGTGCTCTGCTCCCTGGGGAGCACCAGCCTCATGGTGCCCTGATGGGTCTTGGCTCTTCAAGGGCATGTTTAGTTTGCTTTTCTGTGGGTGCTTTGCACAATGAGCTGAGCTCCTTGCCCCCTCCCTCCCTGGCTGGCAAGGCCAAGAGGAGAGGGCAGAGCTAAGGCAGGGAGTGCCTTCCTGCAGCAGGATGGGGTTAAAAGTCTGTCTCTGGCCCACCTTTGGTTAGGAGTTTTCTGATCTTAATGGGGCCATCCTGAGATTCAAGTCAGGAGCTGGCTGTGTTTTCTGTTCACCTTTTCCTCATAGCCCGACTTTGCTGAAGGGGGAGCTGCTTTGCTTCCTACCCACTTCTCTCCAGAGCCAACAGTCCCACCCACAGCCCTCAGCTGTGTTTTAACACTTTTGTTGTCCTTCTCTTGCAGAACTTACAACTCCAGCGAAAGTGGTGAGGGCTGCCAACCCCAGACAGAGGAAAGGAAGCAAGGTAAGGTTGTGCCTGCTCTCCTCTCGCTGCCCCCAGTTTCTGGTGCAGTTGTCAGTGTTGCATGAGCCTCTGAAGGGTTTAGAGAGCAGAGATCTCCCTTCACAAGCTTTGTTGTGGAGAGGCTGATGTGCTGGCCTTATTCTCTATCTCCTCTTCAGCATTTTAGGGGTCTTGCATACTGCTCTAACTGGTTTTCTGCCCAGCTAGGTCAGGGGAGACCTTCTCACCTCCCTTCTAACAGGGAGGCATTTGGAGGAGTCCTGGATATGGAAAACCTTTCACCCCACTGTGAGGACACCCCAAATTCCTTGTGGGCTCAGCCTGTGCCCAGCTTTGCATTGCAGACAGCATGGTGACAGTGGTGTGTCCGCAGCTCTGTCCTTCCCTGCGCAGTCTGTTCCTCCCTGGCACACAGAGAACCGGGGGAATTGATGTCAGACAAAGCAACTCCTCTGGAGGAACCAGGGCAACTTGTTCCAGGGAATCAGGGGTGATGGAGGGACAGTTACTTCTGAGGCACAGCTGGGGACATGGGCTGTTGGTGTTGGCTCCAAGCAGCCAGTGGAGGTGTATCTGCACCTTGATAGGACTTTCCTTGTCCATTCCATTTTGGAGAGAAGAGGGCCCTGGGGATGGAAGATGCTCCTCTCTGTGAAACAGGCATGGCCATGCACTGGAATTGGTTTTCCCAGGAAACTTGCCTCCTGGGCAGAGCAGCATGGCACTTGCATGTAAAGATGTGATCTCCTGAGGGATCAAAAATTAATTTGACTCCAAATTAATTTGGAAATAACAATCCCACAAGGGCAAGGAGGAGTTTCTGTGCCCAGATAAACTCAGTGCCCAGCCATGACTCGTTAGGTACCTGGGCAGCTGTTTGGCTGGAGCAGCTCTGCAGGTGGGGTCAGCCCAGGGCGAGGGGACTCGAGCTGGAGCCGCTATTCCTGTTGGAGGAGAGCAGAGCCCATCCCAGCCAATCCCACTCCACAGGATCACCTGGCTGGAAGCATGAGTACCTGGGCAGCTGTTTGGCTGCTTTCCTCTGTCCTGCAGGTTCTCTGAAACCTGGAAGAGATAGAAATGATGGTAGTGACCAGGTCATTTATTTAGTAGAGAAATAGTTGATGTTCCCCTGTGTGACCATGGGGTGACTGGAATGAGTGATTTCCCATCACCTGCTTGAACTTTCTCACCCACTGTGAGACCATCTCCTTGCTTTGTTGGTGGCACATGGTGATTGTCGTTGGGTGCTTCAGTGGGGCTGTGCCTGGCTGTGACTGCCACTAGGTGGAAGAGCTTCTTCAGTGGGATGTAGTTGCTTCAGGTGGATTTAGAATGCTGTAAGCTGAGTGCTTTCCCTGTCCAAGGGATGGTGCCTGTGATTGAGTGATTTACCCTGGGCAGCTTGCTGCCAAATGCTGCTGCTGGGGCAGAATATTTGGTGAGAGCCTGGGAGCTTGCAGGAGTGGTGGCAGCCTCATTACAGTGTCTGATGGACATAAACTTGTCTGCAGTTATTTGGGATTAGTTCAGGGACCTTACTTGGGTGGGGAGGGAGGCAGTGTATGTGCATTGTGGGTGCCCCCCTCCAGCCTCCTGGGGCCAGCTGTTTGTGAGACAGTGGTGGGTGGAAAGGATTCTTCCCTGCTGCAGGGAACAGCACCTGCAGCTTTGTGCACTAACGGGACCTTTCTCTTTGGTACAAGGTTGGTGACTTCGGTGATGCCACAAATTGGCCAACACCTGGAGAAATAGCCCACAAGAGCGTCCAGGTGAGAACACAGAACCATTGTGATGAGCAGGATAAGGCCCTTTCAGACCTCCCTATCCCTCTGGAAGCAGTGGCTGAGCCAGGCCATTTGGGGTGCTGAGTGTCAGTACGGAGGCAGCCAGGAATAGCGTGCAGGGAATTTCCTTTTAGGGCTGCCCGTGTGGCAGACTCCCTCCCTCAGTGCTATTCTGGGAACCTGGAGCCCGGTGTAAACCCTGGGCTGGCTGAAGCAGGTAGGGCAGCTCCCAGACCTGCTCTCCTCAGGGCTGCTCCGTGCAGGAAGGGGCTGGGCCAAAGTCAGGCGTTCCACTGGAGGAACTGAAAATGCACAAGAAAGCCACAGCACGCCAAACCTAAGGGGCTTGGCCCTTCCTCCTTGCTGAGGACATGGGTGTCATTGAAACCTTTCTATTTTTGGATGCTGCTCTGCCAGCTCCTGGCTTTCTGTCAGGGCAAGGTGGTCACTTACCCTTTTGCCACTGGGGCAGTGTGGTCCCTTACAGGACAAGCCTGTCCATGAGCACGAGGTCTCCTGTCAGCCTGTCTTGATGTCTCAGCTCAAGCACTTCCTAGCATCTGTAGAGGCCCTTTCCCTGCTCAGCCATGAGCCCATCCCTAGGAGCAGAACAGCTCTGGGAGGTACAGACCAGGGATGATCCCAGCCTAGGGCAAGCTCTTCCTGTTCTTGCTCCTGCTGGGACAGCTGGGGTCTGCCTCCAGCTCCTCACTTCTCCCAAGTCTCACATCTTTCCTGCACTGGTGTGTCTCCAGCAGCCGCACAAAACACCGTCCCTTCGGAAGCTGCCTGTTAAGAAAGACATGAAAGAACAGGAAAAGGGGGATGGGAGTGATGGCAAAGAGAGCCTGAAAACGAAATCTGATGAATCTGGGGAGGAGAAGAATGGTGATGATGACAACCAGAAGTCAGCCCAGAAGAAGAAAGGTAAGGCAGGAGCTGGTGGGGACAGTCCCCTGGGCTCAGCTTGTCCCCTCCTTCACAACCCACAGGCAGCTGGAAGCATCCTGTGCCTTCCCTGGGAGCCTTGCTGCAGGACACGATCCCAGTGCAGGGACAGCTGTGGGAAAAGGTGTTTGCAGGCTTCAGGTGTCATTTTGGTGGGAGCAGGTGGAGCAGGGCCTGAGTAGGGGCAGAGCAGGAGCTTGCCCTCCTGTGTGCTGCATGGTGGCACAGAACAGCCCCTCACCATGGGTTGTATCAGCCGTGGTTGACATGTGGGCTCAGTCTGGCCTGAGCCTGTAGGCAGCAAAGGGCAGAGGAAGGACAAATGCTGTGACAGTTGCCCCAGGCAAGTTCTGAGTCATGTCCCTCCCTGTCTGAGAGTCCTGGTCAGAGCTTTTCTGCATCCAGCGAGGCCTGGAGGGATGTCAGAGGACAGGATCTGTCCAAAAGGCCCTGCTGCTTTCTCTCCTCCACGTGTGGGGGCTGCGTGGCAAGAGGGGGCTGTGGGGGAGGAAGCAGATGAACTCTGAACCTGTGTCACATCCAAACCCTGTCCTTTTGCAGGCAACAAACACAAGTGGGTCCCTTTGCAGATAGACATGAAGTCAGAGGTGCCTAGGGACAAAACGGCCTCTCGGAACAACCGGCAAAACGAGCAGCACAGGCACCCCTCCAACAACCGCAGCGAGCTCAAAGGTGGGGGCTCGGGCTGGGACCCGCTCCCGGCCTGGCCGTGGGGCAGAGCAAGCCCCGGTGCCCGCGGGGCAACTCTCCTGCGTTCAGAGGGCTCTGGGTGCAGTGGGCTCGCTCCAGGGAGGTGCTGTCGTGCCCTAACACCCCTCCTGCCTCTCCTTCCCTGTGTGCTGCAGGCTGGCACCCTGACAACAAGCATGAGCGCAGCTGGCAGGACCACGACGAGACCTCCAGCGTGAAGAGCGAGGGAGGGGCCGTGCGAGGGACCTTCCGGGGCCGAGGCCGCGGCCGGGGCAGGGGCCGTGGCCGTGGCAGAGGAGGTGATAACTGTGTGTGCTCTTGTGACAAGTGTGCAGAGCTCTGTGTCTGTGTGCCTGAGAGACCTGGGGCTCTAAAGTGGTCTGGGGAGGGCAGAGCACTCCAGGGATAGAGGGAAGTATTGTGGCAGGTCATTCCAGGTGGTAAGTTGAGCTGCTTTTAACAAAGCGGATAATTCTTACTAGTATTTTTATAAAAGCACATGTCTTCCTGATACTCAGGCCAAGCTTTTTTTCATGTTTTCTGCCCCTTGCAATACCTCTGTGAGCAAGAGTTGAAGCATGTTGATAGTCTGTGAAGGCTTTATGCAATGTTGAGAGCCAAGCAGGAGTCATGGCTTGGGTGAGGAAGAGCATCTGCCCTGGCATTGGGCTGGGCAATGTCTGTGCTAACCCTGAAGCAGCTTCAGTGTAGGGCCTTTGTGTGTCAGCTGGGCTGCCCAGTTGCTCCTGGATAAGAGGGTTCCTGGCAGCTTCCGTGGCAAAGGCAGAGAGCAGGAGGATGAGGGATGTGTGTGCTCTGCTGCGAGCTTCCAGTGGGTCATCAGGAAGAGGGAACTACTTGTGCAGGAGTCCAGCCTCATCTGGCAGAGCAGCCTGTGTGGCAGATCCCAGGGGCTGTGTGCTGACCCTTCCTGGTGTCCCCCAGGGCACTTTGACTACCAGTACGGATACCGGAAATTCGAGGGCTCGGACAGTTCCCGCACCCAGAAGTACGCCAGCAACATCACCTACTACTTCGACAACATCAGCAGTGCTGAGCTCTACAGTGTGGACCAGGAGCTGCTCAAGGACTACATCAAGAGGCAGATGTGAGCACCACCTCCTGTCCTTGTCCGAGCGTTGGGTGGTGGGGACTGTGCAGCCCATCCCATGGGAAGGGTTAGAGCCGAGGTGTTGGCTGTGCTTCGCTTCCAGCACCAGCCACATCTGGGCTGCCCAGGCTTGCTCCCCTCAGTGCATGTGTGGGTTATTTCCTTGGGGGTGCCCAAAGGATGGTGATTTGGAGCTTCCTCTCACTGACACGTTGTCCATACAGAGAATATTACTTCAGTGTGGACAACCTGGAGCGAGACTTCTTCCTGCGCCGCAAGATGGACTCGGACGGCTTCCTGCCCATCACGCTGATCGCCAGCTTCCACCGGGTGCAGGCGCTGACCACCGACATCAGCCTCATCATCAAGGTGAGGGCAGGGAGAGTCGACTTTTCCTCCTTGTTCTGCTTCTCATCCTCGCTTCTGTAATGCCTGTTCACTATGGATGAGGTGCAAGTGGAGCCTTCTCTTGTCCTTGACTTGCTCCCGCCTCCTATTAGTCCTCCCAGGGAGGAATGGCTTGAGCTGACCCCCTCAGTATGGCAAAGCAAGGCCCCGAGTTAACCAAGTATTGCTTGGTTCCAGGCTCTGAAGGACAGCAAGGTGGTGGAAATCGTGGATGAGAAGATCAGGAGAAAAGAGCAGCCAGAAAAATGGGCTCTGCCTGGCCCTCCTATGGCAGACTACACACAGACAGACTTCTCACAGTTCATCAATTGCCCCGAGTTTGTGCCCCGGCAGAGCTTCCAGAAGGAGACTGGTGAGCACTGGGGGAATGTGGAGGAAAGTGTGGGATGCAGTGCTGGGACTGCAGCACGACTGAGACCCCGAGAGTCAGGAGTGTTCCCCAGGGCAGGACTCTGCCTTTGGCTTTCTGCTTGGTGGTGAGAGCTGGTGTGAGCTCTGTCCTTTGACCCCCAGAATGCTGCTGTCTCCACACGTGGGGTAATGTGAGAGACTGAGTGTGGCTTGTCCTCTGTTGAGGCTGAAGGGATTCATAGAACATCAGTCCTGCTGAAAGTCTCTTGTCTTGCCTGGAAATAGTCTACAGCTGCTGGGCAGAGCATAGGACACTTGTGAATCCAGCTTTGCTTTACTGGTTGAGGAGATACTGGGCACAAACTGGGCATCAGGTGTGGAGCTGTCAACCAGGTGGAGGAGAAGGGTCTTCTGTCCTTCATGTGCTGTCCCTGCTCTTGTCACCCCATCCCATGGGGGCTGGCAGGAGCCCAGGGCTGGGCCTGAGAGCCCAAGTGGAGGATCTTCTTGTTGCTGATGTAACAGTTTTGGCAGAAGGTCTGTTCCCACTGGCTCCTGACTCCTTGGGAAGGTTTCCCAGAGAGCAGCAGAGCACCTGCTTTAGGGCTTTGTGTGTCTGGGAGAGTGTCACCTGCAAAGCTCTGTGGCCACCCCTGGCATCACAGCCTTAACTGCAGATTCCCACTCCAGCACTTTTGGTCACTGTGCTGATAAACCTTGGCCACTGGATGCCAGTTGGTCCTGCAGGCTGTGCCATGCTGCCAGAGAGGTTGGGTAATTTGTAACTACACCCCCTGGGTTCCCTCCCTCCCTCCCTAAGCTCCTTGTGGCTCTCGTTGGCTCCAGAGTCCGCTCCAGGCTCCCCACGTCCTGCCAGCCCAGTCCCCACCAAAACAGAGGAGGTCAGTAACCTGAAGACAATGCCCAAGGGCCTTTCCACAAGTCTGCCAGACCTGGATTCAGAGACATGGATTGAAGTGAAGAAGAGACCTCGACCCTCCCCAGCCAGGCCCAAGGTAAGTTATGTAGGAGCTGTTGGAGTCTCCCAGTGGTTGGGGTGACTTGGATCATACAGAGGCAGGCTTCAGTCAAGTGGAGTCTGTTGGGAGTGATGTCCCAGTCTCTCCTGTTTCCATCTGAGACCCTTTGGAGCTGCTCCTTAGTGGTGTAAATGAAGTGTTCTTTACTCGAGATGAGCTGGGTTAAAGAAACAAGGGGCAAGAGCTGGGTCTTGTGTCGCTGTGTGGTCTTTACCCTGTGTCACCTTTGTCCTTCTGCCTGCAGAAACCAGAAGAGTCAAAGACACCACAGCAGCAGAAGCAAAAGGACCAAGATGAACCCGAGGAGCTCGACTTCCTCTTCGATGAGGAGATGGAGCAGATGGATGGCCGCAAGAACACCTTCACCGACTGGTCAGACGAAGACTCCGATTATGAGATCGACGACCGCGACGTGAACAAGATCCTCATCGTGACGCAGACCCCTCCGTACCTGCGCCGGCATCCCGGTGGGGACCGGACTGGCAACCACACTTCCAGGGCTAAAATGAGCTCGGAGCTGGCCAAGGTGATCAACGATGGGCTGTACTACTACGAGCAGGACCTGTGGACAGAGCAGTTTGAGCCAGAGTATTCACAGATCAAGGTGAGAACGGGAAGGGATCCTTGTGGGCTGTGGGGAGCCTCATGTGCAGCAGTGGCTGCTGGGCTGGGGTAAAAAGGGCAGTGCAGTGGGTTACAGCCTCCTCCTGGGGTAGAGCTAAGCTGGGATTAGTCCCCTTGCAGTGTTTGGGATTCTTGGCTCCCAGCATCATGCTTGGCCATAGCAGGGATAAACACAGCGCTGTAACCAGACGAGAGGCTGCAGCCAGGTAAACAAAGTGCCAGTAGTGCGGTGACCTGGAATGTGGGGCCCATTGTTCTGCTGTCTGCCAGGATCTCAGCTGGCAGTGCCAGATCTGTGAGGGGAACTGGGTGTCTCTGCACTGCCCACAGTGCTGTGTGCTTTGTGGCACAGTCTGTTGGAGACTAGATGCGTTGGGGATGGATTCATAGGTGGCTGGGCTGCACTTGGCCTGTGCTCTTCCCGTTTTGGTGTCAGTTTGCACAGACATGGGCTTTTTATAGAAAGCCCATCTGCTGTTTTGAAACCTTTGGGTCCCAACTTGGTGACTCTCACTTTTGGGGACTTGCCTAGACTCATTCAGTGACAGAAATCATGGGTGTGAAGTGGGATGACTTATTGGAGCTCCCAGCAGGGCTCAGTGCTTCCAAGTCTGGTACCTGGCCCATTGCTCTCCGGGGTGACAGGGACAGTGTGTGTTGGGGTGTGAGTCCTTCAGATCCATGGGAGCGTTGTGCCCCACTGCCAGCGTGGCTGTGAGGATGTAGGGAGGGGGGACACAAGACAGTGGCAGGGGTGTCCTGGCTAAGAATGGGTCACTGAGCTCATCTTGAGCTTTACTGGACTGGCTCTGACCTGGGTGGTAAAAGCCTGAAAGAAGCAGGTGCTGGTTAGTGAACCTGCCTTGTGGGATCCCTGAAAGCTTGGCAGCAGCAAGTGGCTCAGACCTGGCCCAGTTTTCTGTCTGCTGCATCTCCCCTTCCTACCCCTGTGCAGCAGGTGCCCTCTGGGCACCCAGGCCCTGTGACTGCACTCGGGGCCCAGCATTGTGGCTGTTGCACAAGCAGAGCCATGGTTGTCATGAATGAGTGGTTTCTTCACCATCTTCCTCCTCCAATGCAGCAAGAGGTGGAGAACTTCAAGAAGGTGAATATGATCAGCAGGGAGCAGTTTGACACCCTGACCCCAGAGCCCCCTGTGGATCCAAACCAGGAAGTCCCTCCTGGTCCCCCCAGATTCCAGCAAGGTAAGAGATGGGGCACGAATGGGTGGGACCAAATTTGTCCAGGCTTCTTATGCTGAGAGGTTCTCAGAGGCTGGGTAGCAGCTGGGAAGAAAGAACTGGGGTCACAGGTGTGGTGGATTATATAGTTCACAGAGTCCACAGAATATCCTGAGCTGGATCTTTGCCAGATTAATGATGCTTTTCCAGCTAAATGCTTTGGGGCTCTAGAAGAGGAGCCCAAAAGCAGGGGTGTCCCAGCAGAGTGAGGAAACTGTGGCAGACTCAGATGTAGTTCCTGGGATTTGGCTTTTCTCTTGGACCTTCTCTGAATACATGGAAGGCAGCTGCCTGCTAGGCTTTGTTTGCCTGTGTGACACCAGGGCCGTGTCCTTGGGGACAGGGATTTGTTGCTGCTGTTAACCACTAGGAAGCAGATACCTTGTGGGAAGCTCAGTCTTTGCATCTGCTGCTAGGATTTGGGCTTTCTGGCCAAACTGGATTTCAGGCTGCTTGTGTGGGAGAGCTGGGATGTGTCCCTGCATTCCTGCCCCTGCTGCTTCCCATCTTTCGGATGGTAGTGACGCCCTGGTGCCCGGAGCCCAGCCTGACACAGGGCGGGGGTTTCTCCCTGCAGTACCTACAGACGCTTTGGCCAACAAGCTCTTTGGAGTCCCTGAGCCTTCCACCATCGCCCGCTCTTTGCCTACGACTGTCCCAGAATCACCCAACTACCGCAACGCCAGGACCCCCCGCACCCCGCGCACGCCTCAGCTCAAGGACCCGACACAGACGCCCCGCTTCTACCCAGTGGTGAAAGAGGGCAGGACGATAGATGCCAAGGTGAGACCAGGCTGGGCTGGGGGACAGGAGCTGAGGTCTCCCAGCTGGGTTCTAGGGAGGAAGGGAACACATCCTTGATGCGCTGTGTCTTGCAGACTCCACGGAAGAGGAAGACGAGGCACAGTTCGAACCCTCCGATGGAGTGCCATGTGGGCTGGGTTATGGACTCCCGGGAGCACAGGCCCCGGACTGCCTCCATCAGGTACCAGAGACAGGCGTGTGGGATCATGGAGGATGCAGAAATGGGAAAGGGAGAGAGCGTGGGAAGGAAGGGGAAAGGCAGCATCTAGTCCTGCAGGACAGGTCTCCTGTTAGGTGATGACAGAAAGGACAGGGATCAAACCTGCCCTTCGTGGAAAGGCTTGGGGGAAGTCTGTCACCTTGGAGAACAGCAAGATGAGACTTGATTACAAGCATTGGTCCCCTTCCTAGTAGGCTGCTCCGTGGCTCATGTCCCAAGCCCAGGGTAGTGACAGGGCATGGGTGGGACCAACAGACAGGTGGGGTGGAGTGTGACCCCGCTTTCCTGGGTGATGCCAAGGAAGACTGCTGACAGGAGTCTCTCACCCTCAGCTCCAGCCCCTCGGAGGGGACTCCGGCCGTCGGGAGCTACGGCTGCACCCCGCAGTCCCTGCCCAAGTTCCAGCATCCTTCGCACGAGCTGCTCAAGGAGAACGGCTTCACACAACACGTCTACCACAAGTACCGGCGGCGCTGCCTTAATGGTAGGGACAGTGCACTGGGGGGTGGGACAGGGTGTCCATGCTCTGCTGTGTTGGGGACAGGAATGTGGCAGGGATGGACACAGGCAGGGTCCTACAGGACAGCCCTGTTGGCAGCATCTGTGTCCCCATGGGTTATGGAGAGTGTGGGCTGTGCTCAGGCTGTCCAGCGCTGAGGCTGGGTGTCATCACAGTGCCACAGGGCCCTCTTGCACATGAGTCCCTGACTCCCTGGGAAAGGATTGGCCTTGTAATCATCCCCTCTTCCCCAAACAGAGCGGAAACGACTGGGCATGGGTCAGTCCCAGGAGATGAACACACTTTTCCGGTTCTGGTCCTTCTTCCTCCGAGATCACTTCAACAAGAAAATGTATGAGGAGTTCAAGCAACTGGCTGTGGAGGATGGGAAGGAGGGATACAGGTAAGAGAGGAGTGACAGAGTGGCCTTTTCTAAGGATTTGGCCTTTTACAGGGCTCACAGCAAATCAAGGCACTGCCTCTGCCTTGCTTGAAGGTGGGTCTGGGGTTGTTCTCGGTCTCCTGCTGCTGCCCTGTTGTGTGCAGCAGTGTCTGAGCCCCGTGTGCTGCTCCCTTCCCAGGTACGGTCTGGAGTGCCTTTTCAGATACTACAGCTACGGGCTGGAGAAGAAATTCCGGCCAGACATATTTAAGGACTTCCAAGAAGAGACCATCAAGGATTATGAAGCTGGTAGGTGCCTCCTTTGGCTTCCCTGGGATTGGCAGTGATGTAGCTCAGCTGGATGGTGCTCCTGAGCCTCTTCTCGTCGTTTTGGGGAAGCCATGTAGTGCTGTACGCTGGGGACTGGCATGTCCTGTTGCTCATTTCACAGGAGAGGGTTGAGTAGATCCTCACGATCGTGAAGATTGCTGGGGGTTGGAGGAGGGCAGTGGGAGGCTGCAGCTCTCCCAAAGCATTCCTCTAGAGGCACCATTTCCTGTAGATTTCTCAAGGGCCTGCAGTGGCTGAGCCTTGGCACCACAAAGTCAGCTGAGCCTGGGGACATCCCAAGGCAAGGGGGCTGCTCAGGACTGATGTAGGTTGCTTCCCTCCAGGTTTTCCATCTTGCCTAGCCTGTGCCCACCAGCAGGACAGTAAGGTTTGTGGGGAAGTGTGGAAGAAAGGTGTCTTGTTTGTTTTTTGTCCTGCTGACATCTGGATTGTTGTCTTTTTTTCCCCCTTCAGGGCAGCTCTATGGGCTAGAAAAGTTCTGGGCCTTCTTAAAATATTCCAAAGCCAAAAATCTGGACATTAACAGCAAACTGCAAGAATACCTCAGCAAGTTCAAGCGCCTCGAGGACTTCCGAGTAGATGTGAGTAGACAGAATTCCTGCACCCTGCTGAGGGTCCCTGCAAACAGCCCTGTGAGGATGGAGGATTTTGGGGGTCCCCAAGTGGTGGCAGGAGGGGGGGCAGTGACACCTACTGTCACTCCCAGTCATTGCAGCCAGGCCGGGAGCAAACTGCGGGATTGGAATATGGCAAATCCACTTAGTGTGGGATAAGGGAGCGGGGTGAGGCTGTCCTCCCTAGGGAGGTGAGGAAGGAGGAGGAAAGGGAGCTTTGATGGTTTGAGTAGAGCCAGCACTTTGTGGAGCTTTGGCTTCCAAACTTCTGGACTGCACTGCTGTGTGGGAAGCAGGTGACTATGAGCAAGTTGTCACCATTGTGGTCAGTTTGGAAGTCAGTCAGTGTTTTTGTCACATCTGGCAGCAGGAAGTTTGGACAGAAGGGCAGCTGAGTGCTTGGGGTGAATGTGTGTGTTCTTGTGGGCCAGGGAGAGAAGTTGCAACTGGAGGCTTGCAGGAATGCTGTTTCCTGATCCCAGGGGAGGGCACCTGCATTTGGAGGAGGCTGTGCTGATACTGGGGTGCTTCTCTTCCAGCCACCCATGGGGGAGGAAGGTGGACACAAGAGATACCCTACGACGTCAGGGGGAGATGGCAGGAAGCGCTACCCATCCCAGTCTTCCAGCAAAACGGTCAGCCAGTGCCCATCCAGCCAAGCCCACGCCTCACCCAGCCAGCCTGCACAAGAGGATGCCAAAAACCTGAGCCAGCAATCCCCTGCCCCATCAGCTGCAGAGTCGCAGACAGTGGGGAAGTAGAGGCGCTGCAGCGTCCGCTTCCTGCCGGGGGGGGGGGGGGTTGGTGGGGAATGGCTCGGAGAAGGGCAGACATGGGGGGGTGGGACAGGAAGGGAGCTGGAAGGTGGGTTCCCAGGAATAGGCTGCTTGGGAGAAACTTCAACGCACACGATTTTCTTCTCTTGTGGCTGGAAAGCAAAGACTATCTGCATCCAAAACACCATTTTGCTATTACTACCCTGACTAGAGCCAGACCCACTCCCAGCAGACCCACCCTTTCCCTTCCCTTCCTCCTGTGCACACACTCATGTCTTAGTGTCTCTTCAAAAAAAATGTGTTCTGGCTGGGTTGGAAAGGGGAGATTTTTTTTATTATTATATATATATATCAAGTTTTAAATTATTGCTAGAAGTTCGTCTGGATTTACCAAAACAAGTCTGCTCTGTGTGGCCCCAACGAGTCCCCTCTGTGTCCCCCTCGGATCGCGGGGCAGCCGCTCAGGAAGCTCGGAGGAGCGAGGTTCCCCAGTGGGGGACCGAAGCCACAGCGTGTGACGATGCTGCGGAGCCTCTGATCTCCATGACCCGGCTGGCGTCTCCCATTCCACGTACGGCAGAGCCTCTCCGCCTCCGCCCTCCGCGACAGGAGCATCGCCCTGTTCGTTCTCCCGCTCCCTTCCCCCAACGTCTTCACCTTCCCGAGGGTCTGGCTCTCCCTCTGTCCACCTCTCCCTCCCGTTCACGGACAATTTGGAAGTCAACCAAAGGACCTTTGCCAAGGATAGGCTTGTTGTGACTCCTTCCTGCGAGGATGGCTGGTTGGGAGGCTGGCCGGCACCTGGACTCGAGCCTGCGTGGACGGTGCACCCGCTGCCCCAGGAACGCCCATCACTTGCAAAGACAGGACTTTGCCGAAGGAGCTTTTCTCTTCCTTTTCCCTTGGAAAAAAATGACATAACAAAAAAAAAAACCCCACAAACCCCCCTAAAACAACAACAGAAAAACTCTTTAAAAAGACACATCTCCCTTTGCTTTCTTCCTTGGAAATATTATTGAAGAAAAAAAAAGAAAAAAAAAAAACAAACAAAAAAACCCCAAAAACACACAAAAAAAAGTTGCCTTATGGTGGAGCTGGACCGGGGAGGCTTGTTGGCTTCCTGCACCCCGCGGTGCACTGGGCTCTTGGCTCCCCCCAGGCCCAGAGACTCCTCACGGCATTGCTGCCGAGCCGATCTTCCCTGCGGCCTTTCCTCTGACCCCGCAGCTCGCTCGGATGCTTCCCCCGTCACAGAGCCTCCCTGCCAGGCCCGAGTCTCCTGGGGAAGGTGCTGAGGGCAGTCACATCAAGACTCGTGCTCACGCAGTAGTCGCAGCCGCCGCGCTGCTCGTGCCACGGCAGCCTCGTCCCCAGGACAGCGACTGTTCCTGTCACGGCCTTGCTCGCACCCCCGGCCCTCCCTGGGCAGGAGGTGGGTCTGCTCCTGTCTGTGCTTCCAGCGTGGTTGGGGAGTGAGCAGGGACATCGTCACAGCAGCGGGGGGACTGGTCCTGGCTGCGAGCGAGGGCTGCTTCTCCTGTAGCCTGACGGAGTGAGGCAGCCCTGGGAACGCTGTCCCACAGCAGTCGCTGCCTCGGGGCTGCTGCTGGGGCTTGTGCAGGGGTGAGCAGGAGACCTGCCTGGCACAGGAGAGCTCTCGCCTGGGTTTCTTTGTGTGTTGTGTTGTGGCAGGTGGCTGCATGGAGTCTCCCACTCAGGGCACAGTCCCTGTGCATTTCCAAGGGCTCAGATGACACCGTGTAGCTCTTTACTCGGCTGAGGCAGGGGCTGACTGCAGAGCTGATGTGGTATTTACTTGATTGATCCTTACACCCAGCACTGGGTGGACTTTGGCAGGCAAACCCTTGCCAGGCTGTGAGCTGGATTCTTTGTGAGGGGCATGTGTCAGGCGTGAGATCTCTGAAATGTCCAGTGCTACCTCTGGATCTGCTCCAGAGGTATCACTGGAAAGTTGTGTTCCTTTCCAGCCAGACGCGCTTGCCTTGCTGCCACCATGGTCCTCCTGCTGGGTCCCTGGGGTACCCGGTTAGGCTGTGGCTCTGGGGCTCCATCCCTGTGAGCTCCAGAGCTGTGCTGCTGTGTGCAGTGTGGAGTGGGCACGTGATGCACCACTCCAAAGGGGCAGCTCGTTGTGTTGCCCTCTGCAAAGTCACAAGCTGGTACTGAAGAATGTTTTCCTAAGGAATCCAGGTGACCCAGAGCTGTGTCTCATAGGTGGGAGGAGTCACCATCTCTCCAGGGCTGTCCCCATGTGGCTGCAGGGTGGGTGGGTGAGAGCAGCCAGGAACTGAGAGCAGGAGCAAGAGGGGGAGCACGGCCAAGCTGTCCATCAGCAGTGGCTGTGGGTGCTTGTGGGGCCCTGGCTGATGCCATCACTTCCCAAACTGACACTGCCTCCAGGATGCTGCCTTGGTGGGGGCAGGTGGGCTGGGCTGAGTGGAGTGGCTTCATAAACTGCTGCTAGAATTGAAAGCACAGCTGAGTTTGAGAGGCTGGGGAGCTGCTGCTTGGCCGTTTCCTGGTGGTGTGATCCTGCCCTGGTCCGTCCAGCCCTGCCGTGTCACCCTGCAGCTGGTACCGCTCCCAGGCCTGATTGCAGCAGGCGAGCCCATCGAGGCTCTGGATCTCTGTTATGGCAGCAGTGATCTGGGGTCGTGGGGTGGGAACTGGGCAAGACGGGCAAAAGTAACACTTGTACAGTGCTGTGGCCATGACTGTTCTCTCTGGATTTCCCCTCTCGTGAGTCAGATCTCTGAGGTTACAGATATAGGCGGGTTTGTCCCTGATTTGGGAAGGAGGAGGCTGGAGAGTCGATCAAGGACATTGTAGATGTGTTGCTGGTTGTTTGCAAGTGGAGGCGGGTCTGGATGTGCCACAGGTGATCCTTGCTGCTGTGTCTGTGCTCCTTTTGTCGGCGTGTTCTCTCTTGAAGCCAATTGTCTGTGTTTTAGCAACAAATGTAATAGGAAATGGGGAAAGATGAGCTGCTGCTATGGAGGTGTTGCTTGTGGAGTAGACCGTGGAATTGCTTGGGTGATAGAAGAGGTAGGACATTTCCCAGAGAATTTCCCAAAATACTGATTTTAAAATAATTTTTAATTTTTGATCCTAAGGCTCTAGTCTTGGCATGGAAGTGTTTTCCCTTCCCCCTCTGCCAAGTCGGTGGTTGTCACATTAGTGTGTGCACCCAGGGGAAGGTGGGTCAGAAGAGCAATCCCAGCGGTCCCCAGTGCCCTCCAGGTTTGTGGACCGTGTGCCTTGTTTTGCTGTCCATGGGACAGCAGTGGGCAGGACAGAGCAAAGATGGACATGACAGCCTGAGGCAGCTGCTGCTCGCTCACACCTGTCTCCCTCCAGAGCTGTTCCCTCCCTCCGTGCGGGTGGGTGCTGGCAGAGGGCAGAGAGCTCCCCGGGTGCACGGTGGGTGCCCGGCTGGGTCAGGAGTGGCCGCAGCGAGGCTGCCACTGCACACAGGAGGTGTCACACGCTGCTCCTGTCCCCACTGGACGAAGGGACAGCTGTCCAGAGGGGGTTTGCATTTGAGGAAACTCTTGCCCTTCTGCAGAGGAGGGAGTTAGGCCTTGCTTTTGGTTTGGATGCTTCACCATGTGTTGTGCTTTTGTTAATTTTGGAGGTTCAGTGGTTGCACGCGTGCTCCTGTGAGCGCTGATCCAAGGGCTGCTGGCGTCCAGCCCCTGGCACAGCCTGGGGGGAGCCCCAGCTGCCTTTGGAAAGGTTGAGGGAGGCTGAGGTGGGGGAGCATTCCACATCCTGCCCCTCTTCTCAGGAGGTCCTCCAGGCTGCTGGAGCTTAGGGCTCCTTGCTGAGGTTAACTTGTCTCTGGAATACAGGTGGCTGCAACAGGTACAGAGCTGTGGTGTGGGGTCAGAGCGGAGGTGGAAGGTGTGTTTCTGAGGAGGCTTTGTTGCTTTGCTGTGCTCATTTGAGGGGAAAAAAACTAAAGATGCTGCTGCTCTGTTTTTGGCTGTCCATCTCTCTTCTGCTGCCCCCCTGACACCCCTGATGGCGCCTTCTCACTGTAGCCCTTGGGGTCCCTCAAGTTTCAGCACCTGCTCGGGACTGGTCGTTGTACTGTAACAAACTGATGTGTTTAACTTCAGTGTCCTGCCACATGGCAGTGCAGAGGGGGCCTTCTAGCTGTTAATGCCTTTCCACTTACTTTATCAAAAGGAAAAAAAAAAAAAAAAGGAAAACTGTAAATGTAGCAAGCTGTGTTTGCAATGCTTATTGTCTCCTGTCTCCTCTGAGGCTGGTAATGTCACTTGTCACCGTTTGAAATGGATGCTGGGCTCTTCTTGAGAGGGTTGCTACACTTGATGTTAAATGCCTCACTGACTTTTTTAAAACTTTCCAATACAGGTAACAGATAAAAGAATTTCTTTTTTTTTTCTGTCTAAGCAAATGTTCATCTCGGTGGCGTGGAGCGGGTGGCTGGAGGGCAGCATTTCCAGGAGTAGTTTACAGTTTCACTTTCTGCAGACACTTGAACATAGGACCGATGTATCTGTGACAAGCACATCCCCTTGGTGGGAAGCTCCAGAGGAGTGGGGAGTGCCCTGGGTCCCCCTGCTCTCTCCCCAGGGGTCAGCCCTGCACCGGGGTGGCTTGTGCCAGTGGTGCCCCTCGTGGGAGGGGGTGCTTGGCACCACTTGGTCTCTCAAGCCTCCCTGGTGCAGCCCTGCTCCCCGTCTTCCCCCCCAGCCTGTCCTGGTCCCATGGGGGTTGGAAACCTTTGGACCTGTGGCTCAGAAACGCCCGCTGAGCTGCACCGCAGCGAGAGCGGCCTTGTGCTCGCTGGCCTGGAGGTAAAGGGGTGATGGTTCGATGTGCTAGCCCTTCTCAAACCCTGTGTGTCCAACCTCAGCCTTCTGTTTCCCAAAACTAGAGAGTGTGCAACCTTCTTCAGCTGCATTTATAGTAGAGACAAACTTAAAATGACTCATCACAGACCATGTATCACTTGGGAGGAAAATCTTGTTAATACGGCCCGCTGTACATGATCCATCTCTGTCGATAGTACATAATCTTTGACCCATGTGCTAGGATCATCATCACATATAAAAGGAAAAGAGAAAAATGTAAAATACTTGAATGAGAGCTTGTATTATAACATTAATATTATTCAGAGTATCTGCTTTCTAGGCTGATGTGATTCATTATTCTAGTAATGCTTTAGTCCTTTGTAATTTGTGGTAATTATGCTTTTTCCTTTTTAATACAAAAAAAATGTATAAAAATAAAAACTTCAAAAGACAATGGTGCCTGGGTTTTCTGTTGTGCTGCCTTGCTCTCCCCAGAGAGCTGTGGGTGGGTGACTGGGCTGGGTTCATCGTGGTGCAGCTGTAGGGACCAGAGAGGAGCAGGGGAAGAAGTGACTTTGGTTCCACAGGTAGAGCTGGGCTGAGCACAGCTCAGCCCCGTGTGCCTGTTCCTCGAGGGGCTGCTCTAGCACTGGGGAGCAATGCGATGTTTTTGTTCCAGGCCCCCAGGCAGGACTGAGACTGAGGAAGATCCTTGAGAGAATTCACAGTATGTCTCAGAGGGTCTGTGGGTACTTTGAGATGTGCGTATTGTTCTGGGGCTGCTTTCTTTGGCCCTTTCCTAGAGGAACCTCCACACAGCTCATGACAGCAGGGACTCTGCTGTCCTTGGAAAACCTCTTGTAATTTACCACAGTTTTGGTTGTCTCTAGGAGCAAGGGGAGGCTCAGCAGGAGCAGGTGATGCCATGAAGCGTATCAGCTCCCAGCTCTGCTGCCATGTCCCCTGAGGGGAAACTCCCTTTGTTTGCAGCTGCCTGTGGAGCAGTGAGGAGGCTGTGGCAGGCCCAGTTCAGCCCTACACTGGCCTCCCATGCAGAACAGCTGCTCAGGGGCAGCCAGGCCCTTGCTGCATGTGCAGGGGAGTGTTTCTAAAGCTGTGGCCCCAGTGATTTTCCACGGGGTTGCATCCCCTATCCCAGGTGTTCTGAGTCACATAAACTAGTTTTAATTGTATCACAGTGTAGATGGAGTGACTTTGATGTTTCTATAGAGTGAGTGCTGATAAGAGGCCAAATCATCACCTGTGGACTCTGGTGTGAAAACCTCAGTAATGAGAACCCTGAGCCAAGTGGCCCAGAACACGCTTGGCTCATACACAGGCAGCTGGGACCAAGGGACAGTGCAAGTAACGGAGAAACAAACCATTAAATTTTGTTCAAAAATAGATTTCTAGAGTAGGGTTTTTTTTGTGTGTGTCTTAGGTAGAAGATAATGGCAGCAAAAGTGCAGTCATTTCAAGCAGCATATTTAACTTCAGCTTCATGTTTTGTTATGTGTGGGCAAGAACTTGTTTCCTGATTAAAATACTATTTGGCATAAATCATTGTCTCTCACTCCCTTGTCAGCAGGCTGGGTAAGAGCTGCTGGGCTGGTTCACTCGGCTTTAGTGGGTGTGTCAGGGATGCTTTCGGAGAGCGGCGTGAGGCCGAGCAGGACCTTGTGTCTCTCGAAGGCTTTGGTTTGTCTGAACACTTTGTCTGTGCCGTGCAGGAAATCCAGCACTCCCAGCACTCCGTAGCACTGGTTGAACCTGGGAATCAAAGAAAGATAAACATCGCTGGAAGTTACTGAGGTTACCTTGCCCTTCCTCTTTCCACTCCTTTCTGAACCCTGATAATCTGTTCATGTGATTTCTGCCCCTGCCAGTCTCCCTGGCAGCTCTGCCGAAGCCTGGGTGAACCGTGTGCACCTTCCCTCTGGTGCCATCATTGCCCAGAAATGGTGGCACTGAGCAGCAGCCGTGTTCCTCCTGAGCAGCTCGGAGCTGTGGGAGCACTGGACCCCGACATTACCATGCCTCTGTGCTCTCAAGACCTGGCTGTCCTGGGACATGGAGCAGATGTGCTTCCAGCTGGCACAGCTGCTCCAGAGTGTCTCGGCTCTGCAGTGATCCGGGTCCTGGCATGTGGTGACTGAAGTGTGCCCTGGGCCGGTTCTGCAGGGGAGGCAGGCACTTCTGGACAGTATGTCTGAATGTAGTGCCCACTGGGAGATGGGAATGTTTCTCCCCTGCTCGGGTATGTATCCTTGAACAGTCTGCTGCAACTGCTCTCTCTCCAGCACAGGAAGCTGAGAAACTCTGTCAGCAAGGGTTAATGGTGATTGTCTGGCAAAGTGTAATCTGATCAGTGTTACTAATCCCAGCGTAGGGAGAGGGACAGACAGGCAGGCTCACTTATTTCACCTGTGTGACTTGCCCTTGCTCTGTCTTTAGATCACATGAAGTGTATTCTGAACTTCTAGAAAGAGCCTTGCAGAGAACTGTCCTTAACGGGGCTGGAATCCCTTGAAATCCCAATCTCTGTTTAACTGCTCTCAGAACTGGCAGCACTCAGCCTGCTCTCAGGTGAACTGGAGAGCTGCTCTGCTTGTGCAAGAGTTAGGCAAACCCACTTGACCCTCAGCAAGGAGCTTTCCCTGTCAGTGGTGCCACAGGCAGGAGAGGCAGGAGAATGGGAAGCTGAGCAGTGCCCAGACATACTTGAGGTGGTGGAAGTCGTGGAACTCTGGAGATGGCAGGAGGGGCAGGTGGTAGCCACAGTGAGAGATGCTTGTTGTTACAAGAGCAATGGAGAACCACGCTGCGATTGAAACAATATGAGATCCCATGATCATCGGGCCAGTCATGACAGGCAGAGTGTTGGAGACCTGGAAATGAGAAGAAACTACCTCAGTAATGGGTCCACAACAAGTAGACTCTCCTCTAGGAGTGGAACTGTGTCACCTGGTGATCCATCACACTGGTTTTGTGCAAACACCTTACTAAAGTTACATAATAATCCAAAAAGTAAGAATAGAAATAAGAGTTCTACTACTGCAAAGCATTGTCACAGCCCAAGCTCCATAAGCCTGCAGGAGAAGTTAGACGTGACACTAAACTGTGCGTGAGGACAGCATGTTTCCAGTAAATCACTCTGGAGTCTGAGGTGTGAATTTCAGCTTCACCTTGGAATAATGCTGAAGCTGCTCTTGGGAATCCTCGCTGTGAGAGGGCACGGCCTGCAGACACACAGCAATGTGCCAAACCCAGCTGCATCACTTCACTGTGTCCTGCCCCTGGCACAAATGGCTCTGGCTGCCCAGACCCAGCTGCCTGCACCAGCACGGCTCAGCTAGGCTCCTCAGTCATTGTGCTGCCCAAAGACTCAGCTGGGGAGACCCTCAGAGCTGCTGCTGCAGCCCAGGACTATTGGTAACAGGAGACAGAATTTACAAGTTGAATCTTTTGAAGGTGGGATGTGTTTTCCTGAGAAGTCTCAGCTGGAGGAGCGTTGGGATACACTCCTTGCAAACACTGATCCCAGCCACCAGCACGAAAATCCTGACAGAATTCTGAGTCCACACAATTACTCAGGCTGTGTTTTTTATCTCTTGCTGAAAGCACTGTCTGTGTTCCCAGGCCTCCTGGGGCTCATGGAAGCCCTGTCCAGTCAGTTCCGTATCTATTGGAGGCCCCTGGATCTGTGCTCTCAAAGCTACTGGAGTCCAGTATAAACAATTAATGCAACCCTCCTAGAGCCGAGCTTCTTGGCAATGCAGCTCAGCTTCCTCTTCCTCAGGAGGAAGCCTCTAAGGGCACATTTGCTTCTCTTCTCTTACCACTGCACCTCATCCCACGAGAATCACACTCCACACAGCACCTGGAGGGTGACCACGGGAGAATCCACTTACTATGTGTTCTATTGGGTGAGCATAAATGGAGACCAGACCGATGGGGGCTGTCCACTCGTGGTGCTTCTTGTGAATGTGCTTATACAGGACTGGGTGGTGAACAAGCCTGGGTAGAGCAAACAGAGAAAGGCAGGTTTTGAGCTCTGCAAGAAAGGAGTAACAGAACACAGAATTTCTGCAGAGGACTTGCTCGTGTCTCCTCTAACAAAGATTTCAGAGCAGCTGGCAATAAGAGTGTAGGACTCCTTGCTTCCTTTGCTCTCTTTGTATTGAGCCCTTATTCAATTTATGTGTTCACTGGCTGATGTTAAACTCAGTCCAGATAAATCTCATAAATCAAATTCCCTGAATTACTACTTTACTCAAATCTGGGAGTAGTACTTAGGGGAAGACTCACTTTATATTTTCACTGTTTTGACTTTTTCTACTGGCAACTGTCAAAGAATCAGAATTTTCAGTTCCATGGGTCCTTCGTAAAAAACGGCATTTACATTTTTTGGGTGCATTTATCCTAACGGGAAACCTACATATTTCTGAGAGTACTGTGCTTGCTTCTGCACAGACTTCTGTCTTCCTTGCTTCAGTTCTGTCCTCTGATGTTGGTGTCTGTGCTTGGAAATCCTGCAGTGTTGGGAGCCAGGCCCTGATTTGTAGGTGCTGTACAAGGGAACAGAGATCAGTCACCGACACTTGAGATTTTTGTCTTTCAGGATAGTCAGTCTTGTTCTTTTCAAAGAAGCCTGGGTTACAGCTTCTGTGCAAAACTGCCTGTTTTGTTTCTTCCTTAGCTTTTAAGCTGTTCCACCTTTACAATTCTACACATTTTTGTTTACTACACTTACTGGCAGCTCCAAGGCCTCATGTTGTGAGGGTGGATTTCAGGACCTGTAAGATTTCCCATATAAATACAAGATTGGTGGAACAGAAGGACGAGGATTATTGCTGCTGTAGGATATGAGTATAAGCTTAAAGGCATGGAGGAAAATCAAGAGTCCTGTTCCTGTGCTCAGCTCACCTGTGTGTATAGTAGAAGAGAATTTCCTCTACTACAGTAAAAATGCTTAGCTCCACAAGAAACCACTGGAAGGTTGGTAATTCCTTGCTGAAGGTGTTGTCCCACCATTTCATGATGTAGAACATGGGCACAAGCATGGGAAAGGAGATAAAGAACTGATTACCCAGCACTGTGTAGATGGCTTTGCGCAGTTTCTTTGAGTCCACCTGCAAAAGAGAAGTCAGGACTTGAGGCTAAGAGAGAAGCGATGCAGTTTTAGTTGGAAGGATGAAAAGCTTTCAGATTTGTAGGCAGTTAGTTTTGGGATCAGCTCTTTAACAAGCAGTCAACGCAGATCTGATCAGCAGCCTCATTACAGGATCTGCCTTCCTCCCTGCAGTGGGTATACAAGACTTGGCTTGATCCTCCTGGAATCCTACCTGGTTGCAAGAGAAAAGCCTAACAGGTTCTTCTTCCCATTCCTGGCCTAAGAGACTGCAGGAAGTGTTCAGCCAGCAGAAAAGGCAGAGTGAGATGTACTTACAGGATCATTCTTGCCCAGCTGAATGCGATAGCGAGTAATGAAAGTTGGCTTTCCTGTTATATCAGCCACCAGAAGGATTCCATTGAAGCCCCAGAAAGCAAGTGTAGGCACCAATGCAGCCCCTGTGGCGTGAGGAAAGGGCAGAGATGTGTGAATGAATTGAGAGCTATGGCTAAATCAGAAACAAAATACACTGGCATAGTACCCAGGGGACCTTGCTGGGACCCGGATGTGCCAAGTGAGTGTCCCCTGCCCCAAGACGCTTTAAAATGGAATATGGGTAAGTTCTGACATCCAGGTAAGATTAAGGAATGGGAAGGAGGTTAGAGCAGACAAATGTCTCAGAGGTTGAAACTTGACATAACTGAAGCTAAGAAAAGGCTTTTCTAGGTGGCTGGGAGGTTTCTGTTGCTTTTAAATCCAAGTAGGGTAAGGTTGTGTTGATCTCCAGAACCTTGCAAGGTCCCTACCAGTTCTTTTCACCAGCTGCTAGTCACAGAAAAGAGTTTTCTAAGTACTACAGCAAGAGTAGAATTCATTAATTTTATTTAAGTTTTTAGTAATTAGTTCTACTGAGTCTTTCAGTTCTCACAGGAGCAAAGTGTCTTCACAGGGAAGCCGCTTCAGCAGCAGCAAAAAGATCAGATTTTTAATCTGTACAGGGCTCTGATGGTGACCCCATCGAAAAGCAGAACAGCTGCACCACATCAGCTGTGGGTACCTTCCAAGCCAGTGCTTGTCAGTGGGAGGACTAGTGAGTTTGGGGAGCTTGTCCATGTCCCCCTTTTATATGTAACACATGTATGGTTTCTCCTGAGAAGCATTGTTAAAACTCACCAAGAAGGAAGATTGTCCACTCATCTCCCTCCATATAGTCGTAGAACTCCAGCCATGTTGTTTGCCAGAAATTGCCCAAAGTTATATTTTGCATAAACCTGTGGGAATAACAGTGCTTGGTTGCCCATCTTTTCATGCACTTTCCCCCTTTCCACAGGAAAGTTTCTCCTCAAGCTGCTTTCTTTGAACATTCTTACCAAGAAACAGAGTTCACCAAGGCAGTGAACATGAGCAGGCCTGCACTGAAGACGTAGGAACTGATCTTCAAGGCATCCCAGAGCTTCTCTCCCTGTGAGAAAGCAACAAGAGTAAGCACGTGCTGCTGTGTCCTGCCCTGGCATTTTTGGAATTTGAAATGATGAAGGCAGTCCTGTGATGGCCTGTTTTGCTTCACACACACTCTGAAGAGCACAATAACAAAGTTGTTGTGGGATATTGGGTGTAATTGAGGGGGGAGTACACACACATCCATCTGCCATGCTTACAGAGACCTGATGCATGACCGATGTGGAATTTCTCTGGAATAACCAAGGGGAGAGAAAGGACCGCTGATTTTTCCCACTTTGTTTTTATTTGGCATGCTGCTCAGTACCTGGAGGGCTGTAACTCAAGGGGCTTCTGGATAACTCAGAGCAGTGGGAAAGGAACAGCTGGCAATAAGGAATGGTGCTCCATCTCAGCACCTCCCTCCCTCAGTATTTTCTCCCTCCCAGGATGCAGTTCAGATGACTTGGTTAACAGGAATATATATATTCAAACAGCAGTATTCAATATATTTGACTATTTAAATATTTAAAAGGAAGCTGTTTAGCAAATATACAACAAATTTATAATTAATGATCTGTCTTTTAGAGTAGTCCAAGTTGGAATTGGTTCTGGAGTGCAATTAATTTGGTTTTTTTAATATGAGTTATATTATCTGCAATATAAATGTTTTTAAAAAATCAATGCAATTCTAAACCAATACAGTATAATAACCAGCTATTGTCTTCTTCATTCCTCTGTCCTTCCTGTTTTTTAACTGTGGTGTTGTGCTGCACAAACAGACTGGAGTAAAAACAGCGTGATTCATAGCTGCTGTCCTGCTCATCTCCTGTCAGAGAGGACAAACCAGAGAGGCAGCTCTGAGAAATGCCAAATGCAGGTGGTTTAGCGTAATGCAATATAAAGGAATCCTCTTTACATGGCTTTTAGAGTCTGTAACAGCTGCAGAATATTAAACATGGCCCAGGACATGTGAGCAATATTTATTTGTCCCAGGGCAGAATTCTGCTCAATAGCACTGAAACATTCACTATTCAAACAAACAAACAAACATTTCCTCCTATCACCTCCTTCTTTTATCTTTTTTTTTTTTTTTTTTTAATTGAAAAAGCAGCTAAGGAGGAAGAAACTGACAGGACTCTTGCCCTACAGTTTGCTGTTTGTGAACGCCATGGGCTGATACGAGAGCAGCGCAATCAGCTGCCACTGTTATCACTGGGTGTACCGAACTGCAAATGCCAGGCTGGCAAAAGCCTCTCCTCCATCATCAGATAGTGCCTGCAGGATCCTGGACCAGAGATTTGCTCTCTTAGCAGTTTCATACTTCCAGCTGCGTCCATGCTATGCCCCACGTATGCTGATGTAAGACTTTCTTAATCTTTAGACCCTGGACCATCACTTACATATTCTTTAGAAAAAAAAAGGTTACAGAAGCTATAGAAAGCTTTGAGCTTTTTAACAGACTCGTATCCTAGAAATCCTTTATCTCCTGGGATGAAGAGCATACCAAACAAAAACTCTGTCTTAATTTTCAAGTGTCAGAATTTTCAGTTATACCAAACAAAGTACCAGTTGCTTTAACACCCTCCAGCTCAGGAGTTTCAAACATTAGTAACTGCTAATACTCACAGGCACTGTGCATGTCCTGCTTTGAGACAGGACAGGGAGGAGCTAAAGCTCAGCACTCCAGCTATTTTAAAAGCCCTTTGGCTAGAAACTGTCTTGTTTTGAGGCTGTGTTTTTATTGCATGTGATGAAGTGATTACATGAATCCCACACAATATAATTACATGAGATGTAGAAGCAGAGAAGTTTACACAGAACAAAAAATCTTGTTCATCAAGTCCATGTGCTTAACACCCTGTTTCTCCTCATGCAAACAGCTACAGCACAGTAGTTTCCAAACTAATTCATGGATTGCTTGAGTTCTTGCTCTTAAAGTGCTAGTTCTTGCTCTTAAAGTGCTTGTAGAAGTTGGCAAATTCCTTAAGTGCAGAACAGGGTTGCTGCTGGCAAGGTGAAGAGACTGGGGCACATCAGCTGGGAAATAAATGTGTAGCAGGACCACTCTGAGGACCAGGACCAGGCTCAGAGAGGTGGCACAGCTTCTTCTTATGGGGGACTGTGGTGGTTCTTGCCATGCCAGCAAAGGTAACAGGCCCTTCCCCACCTCCTGCTGTAGCTGCAGTCCACTGGAAGGGAAAAATGCTGGGGAAATGTTGCTTTAGTGATAAGACACGAGCTCCTAACTATGCTAAAATGTTAGGAATGAGGATGCGTCTGTCAGTTCTCTTAGAAGATGATTCAACACATCCAGCCTTCTAAAGCACCTGCATAACGCTTCCTTTAAATGATGACCTTGAGCCTTTTACCTGCTTCTGCAGCTCAGCAGTGGAGGAATATCCAGAGTCTCTTTCCATCTGAAATAAAAGGTGATCTAAGTAAGTGAACCTTGTCCAGCTGGAGAGTGGCAGAATATGATGCTGACAACAGCAAATCCCCTCCACTTGCAGTTCAGTGATAAAAGTGTCAAATATTTACTCTCTGTGCCCTGCCCTGTCCTGCTCCATCCTTCATGTGCTGGCCATCTAACAAAGCTGAGTTGTGAGAAGAAAAATGCCCTTATTTCCTGAGGAGTTAGTAGTGTCCCAGAAGATTAACAGGGATGCAGGATAACAAAGAAAAATGGGAGAACAGCCAAAACCAAAGCTTTTGATTGTGTCACTGTTGTGTTGTGGCCCAGGAATACACTGCAGCACCCAGCAGCTACTCCAGCCCTTTCCAGGCTGTAAGGAAACGATAATGTGGGACATATGTTCTTCCATAATGACAACATGCAATTAAACGAACAGGGATGAAAACAAAGTGAGTTTGTGCCACAGAGACTTAACGCAGTAGAGCCCCACAGCCTTCACTCAAACTCTGAGTTACAGCTTAAGAACATGGTAAGTAAGAAAATCATCTTTGCTTCAAGCCCTGCTACGGTCACTTAGGGGGCTGAAGTCCTAGATGGGCATGTGGCTATCTCATAATAAATCTCCCTGCATTTGGCACTGGCTTGACCATTTGTTCATGGTTTTGTTAAAAAAAGATTAAAAAATAAATCAAACCCAAGGTTTAAGTAGCTGCTGGGGCCTCATCACTGGCCATGGCCATGAAGGGTTGTGTATTTCAGGCCATGTTCTGGCTGTCCTAGGGATTATTGCGTAGCTGGTTTTATATTTCTGCACTCTTATCAAATATAATTAGCAAAAGTTAACAGAACATTCCTTAATGTTTTCTTGGTTTCACATGGTCTTTAAGAACAAACACGCAACTTCTAATAACATGACAGCCAGATTACTGAGGACTGCAGAATTTAATCCATTTTGCTTTTCCTACTCAGCAGAATATTCAAGCACAGGCAAACTGCTACCTAAAGTACAAAGGCAAGGACAGAGAAGGTTCAAAGGTCCCTGTCTAGGGTACAAACAGTTGGAAAATTACTCATTAGGAAGATGATATTCTATTACCTTGATGATGGAGGGAAGCCTCTTGGGAGTACTCTTCTTGCAGTGTTTCAGAATGGAGGAATAAACTGTCAAAAAGAAGTCCTGTGTTAGTCAGGAGGTTATAGTTTAGATTTGAAATTACAGCCTCCTAGGTATGTTCTTACAAACACAACTCTGTTTATTTACAGGTGTTCCCAGCTCTGCTACATTACATATCAGTATGCAGGTTAAAGGGCACGAGACAGAAAAATCAGACACCTTCTTTCTGCTTACTCACAGACACAAAAGAGAGGGCCAGCCCGCCACACCACACACTTCAGTGGAAGAAACTGATGTTAGACAGTTCTGAGAAGGAAAAAAGGAAAATAAGGCAAAAAGGGATTTGAAACTTGAAACCCTGAGGCCAACTGCCAACCCTGTGTTTCAACACTGGGGTTGGATGTACTCCTATGGGAAATGCTAACTTTTGGTAGCAGTCTTAAAAAAGAAACCAAATCGAAGTTCGCTTTGTCTTCCTTGGCCAAAAAAGGTAGCGTGAGAGGTGCTGTAAGGTGCTATTGCTTAAAATCAGAATGTGTTAGGGATCCTGCAGTGTCCTGGGGCTCCTCGTCCTTCCCCAGACACAGAGCTCCTCACTACTGGACTTCGTGAGCTACCACAGCCAGTCTGTGGGATTTTCTTTTCCTCTCACATATTGGTTGCCAACCACATCTTTATTGATAAAATACAGTTGAACTCTAATACATCTGATGAAGAATACCCATAAGAAACAACCAAAAATAACCTGCTAGCCTGAACAGAACAGCATAAATAATATGCCACAGGCCAAATTTAAATAGATCTTATCTTAATTTTTAAAAGACCTTCTAATCATGTCCGTTACGTAACATCCACTACGTGCCCATCTTGTCACACAAGTCCTCTCAGGACAGGTGTGCCCACTGTCTCCAGGAAAACACTACTAATGCTTGAAATATGTCAGGCTTGAATAATCCATTCCTCTGAGGCTTTGCTCCATTCCAGCTTTCTTAACAGGTTGTTCAGAGCCTTGAACAGTTGAGCGTCTGCACAGAGGGAGATTTCACAGCTTCTCTGGGAAATCTGTTCCAGTATTTGACAACCTTCACTGTAATTTTTTTCCACTTGGAATTTTTTGGGTCATAACTCCTATTACTTGCCCTTAGGCTGTGCACATCCCTATCTTTACAACCACCCAGTAGGGAGCTGAAAACAGCAATATCCAATTATTCTGCTGGGACAGTAGAGTAAATCGTGCTGGCCATAGTTTTCTGTGGTTTAAGAGATTATTCTGCTCTGATGACTTTGTAGCAGACAACATCAGATCTAGGAGGGCAGATGTAAAAGGGGAACCTCACTGAGCTGGAAGGCTGATGCTCCAGAGGTTCCTCCATCCAGCAGTGCTGACTCAAACCCGCTGAACCTCTGCATGTGAAGAGCCAGAGAGCAGGGCACTGTAGAAAATGTGACTCTGCTTGGAGCTTTTAGAAGGAGAAGGAGCTATTACTTGATTGAGTCATATATTCTGTGCATTTAGGAAAGAGTTAAAATTCCAATCACACTTCTAGTACTCTCTTTTAAAATAATCAATTTATGACAGAAGGCTGGCTTGGGCAAAGATTTCCAGTTCAAAACAGAGCTGCCACATCTGCTTACCCTCTGTTTCAGAACACTGCCTTTATTAAGCCACTTTTCAGGATAAAATTTTATATGATTTACATTAAACCCAGATAAATTTGGATAGGGTAGGTTTTCCCCAACATCTCATTACCTACTCTTTTTTTATTGCATAATGTCTCTCCTGATCCAGAATACACCAAATACATTAAAAAAACATTCATGTAACCATGGCTGTTTCAGCAAACAAAAAAGCCATTCAGCTGCTTGGCACTGCTCTCATGTTGGCATATTTTACAGCCCCAAATCAACCACTGAAGCTTTCAGCTGCCTGCAGCTATTTCCAAATATCAGCTAGAACTAGTACTGCTTTAAAAAAAAAAAAAAGTTCCTTTCCAGTTATTTCAAATTAGTTAACACAAAATTTGATCCAAAGCAAATTCTCAACCCTAAAGTAAAAGTAATTGCTTTTCTAATCAGTCTCTTGACATTAAAGGGCAAACATACACTAGTCAAGAATTCTAATACATTTTTTTATATTATTATTTTAATAGATAAAAACTTAATTTGCCCAGCAAGTGTTCATTAAGTCACAGATCTTGTTTTCACTGAATCTTCCACTTCAGGTACCGAAAAAAGATAGTTTGTCCAACTCATGTTTTAAAATGCTCAATATAATCTGAGTATAATCTGAAAAATATCCTTCTGTATTTTTTTACATTTTTTAACATGTGAATTATTATTTATACCTCATGCCTGATATTCTCTTATATTTCTGGTGCCCAGACAGCCCCAAGCTGAGGCAGTAGAGGCTTCCTTTCCCCGCACCCATTGCACTGCATCCTTCTGCCACCAGCCACAGAGCTGCATGGCAGGTGCAGCTCAGTCCCAGCTCCATCTGCTGTGATGGCCTGGCTGCCCACCTCAGCTCCTTGGGATTCCTCCTGCCTTCCTGCCTGAAGCTTCTGTTGTAGATCTTACTTCACTAAAATCAACCTTTCTAGAGCACAGACAGTGGAAAACTGCTCCTGGGAGAACAAAGGCTGTGACTACCCATCAAAGCACAGAACATCTAGAACAAAAACCACAGGACCACTTACCTGGTCACCTGAGCAGCTGCATATCAGCCACTCTGCGTGGACAGACACAGGACCAGACGTGGTGTTTGATGTCCTACCAAGCACTGCAACCACCGTTCCTAGAACAGCTGACAATGGACTACACAGACACATGACATTGTCTTTTAATGACTTCCTCAAAGTTTCTATCATATCTTTTCAAGCTACTACAACCTCGAAATCTGGCTGCCAGTTTTTTGCTCACCTCCTGCTGATGGTAGCCTAGGAGAGGTCCTTTGTGTCTATTCAGAGCCCAGAGTTCAACTCCTCACTTTTCACTACTGCTGTCGAAACTTTATGAGGGTTTAGGCAAGGGCGACGGGGGTGTGTTTCCAAGCAGGAGCTGCCTGTCCCCTCCCAGACAAGTCATGTGAAGCCAGTGCCATGTCACTGTTAGTGCTGGCAGTGCTCCCCGTGTGTATGTGCACGCTGTTACTCAGTCAAGCACGTGGAATACATCTCTGCAGGTAAGGTTTTCATCGTTGTACCTGAGAATAAAAAAGCCACCGACACCCTAAATGTAAGTAGTTTTTATAATTCACTAACTCATGGCCGGAGCACAAAACAGCTACTGCCAGTGCTTCTGAATGGGTCAACGGTGTATTTGTTAAAAGCAGTGAGGGTTACTGTGGAATTTGGCAAAAAACCAGCAGTCCAGTTTTCATGCTGTCGTACTAAATCTAAAAATTACTCCAACTCTGTTGCTACACAGTGCCCTCAACCAGTTACAGGCTTTGCTTCCATGGCTAAGCTGAAGATACACATAGGTTAGCATGTGCTTGGGTTCAGTTGTCTTTAAACATGATGTTTACAGACCATAAAGCGTGTAATTATGGTATTGCAGAGCGCAAGATGTAATTTACAGTAGCATTGGTCTTTCTTATGCAAATGTGGCCCCAATCTGTTACTTACCCCATAAACAGTGCCCTATTACTAACTGAGAACTGAGGGTGTTACTATCATAACGTTCCAGATCTAGTTTTCCACAGGAGGTGAAACAGGGAATATCACCTCTGCCTCGCAGTTCGCCTCGTTTGCCCTTCACAGGTGAAGCAACACCTGCTCTTTCTCAGGAACACCTCGTGCCAGCAGAGCTGGACCTGCAGAGAGCTCTGCAAGAGTGAGCAGCATTTAACGCTCTGTTATTGTTTCCATCGTCACTTTCTCTTGCCTAATTCCAACTATTCCCTGGTAGGGCCAGAAGTTGTAATTTTTAGCTGTTGCTGCTGATTGGTATTTATCACACAGGGCAGATTCAACAGAGAGGAACGTGATTCCTTCGAACTATTCACTCACGTGCAGAGAAGGAAGTGGAAATGAGCATCTCGAGAGAGGGGTGACGTAAGGATAACGTCCTCAGCTGATCTTTGGATTTGAGCTTGCAGGGGGAGAGCTGTTCATCCAACAGCCAAAAGTAGGTGATAAGAGTGAATTTCAGCCCTCAGTGTTCCTTTTTAACCACTGTTCAATTCCAACATGGGTGATCTCTGAAATATTCATACCCATAGGGACAGCTCATCACATTAGTCATAGGGTTGTAAATGCCATTTATCTTCTGCTGCAATTTTGAGTCTAGCACAGGTCATCACTAATCTAACAGCTGCTTCTGCCTGCTGGCTGCCCTGTGCTGATCTCTCCACCACAGACACTCCAGTGCTGGTGCAATCTTTGCTGAACCATGCAAGAAGTCTGATTTCTTCTCAGCAAAAAAGCTTTTTGATCAGACACTTCATAAAACAACTTTGTTCACTCACCACAGTTTTTGTAAATAGTCACTGGTTGTTTCACTGTTTGAGAGGAATATCAGAGGAAAATCAATGAAGTACCTTTCAGAGGATTGTACAAGTCCATACTGACAGTTCCTCTAAGGCTGAAGAGGAATCTGAATTTGGCACACTTCACCCATTGCCCAATTCCCTGCATTCTGAACCAGATTTCTCACCAGCTGCCAGGGCATGTGTGCCACCACCTACCACTGCAGTGGTTGCTTTGGGAGCACTGCTGGAACAACAGAAGGGTGAAAAACCCATAAATTCACATTTCAGGATTCCCACAAGTAAGTTTTCTTGTGGTGCTGTGACTCAGCTCTAAAGGAAAGGCACAACAGGACATGCAGCTCAAGCTGCCCAGCGTGAAAATGTTGAGCTAAAGACCTTTATTCCACCTTATAATGCAGCTCTACATTCATGTGTAGATGTGAGGACTCTTCAAGACCTGCTTTGCAGTGCTGGAGCTGGAGGCAACAGTGGTAACATCCAAATACATCCAAATACAGAAATAATGGGACTTTTCAATGAGCCTTTTCCAGCTATTCTGACTCTTTATTAGCCATGTCATGTTTAAAAAAAATTCTGATCCCATCGAGCAAAACAGGTCTCCAGCTCTTCCCACCAGTGCTTGCAAACATCCTTGAACAGCTTTTTACACACAGATTTTTAAACACTACAAATGTAATTTATCACAGGTGATTATTGCCTGCAACACATTTTTATTACAGTACCAAGGCACAGATATTTACAATGGCCTGAGAAAATGCATCCTCCCTTCTCCCTTGGATTCAACATCCCTTCAAGCACTGGGTTTATGAGCAAGAAAAATTACTCTGAACACTTCTGGGAAATAAAAATTTAACCTTATATTTACAGGGTGCTGTAATGCAGCCTGCTGAATTTATCTGCTAACAACATAGATTTCCTTGTACAAAATCCCAGACTCAACTGACCACGGGAAGAAAGGTGATTACTTTCGGGCAGCGTAGCATATTGCATAAATTACACAACGCCAGAGATTGCAGAGCTAAGGCAAAACGGTAACTCTCTATCATCTCTGAAGATACACACTGGATCAAAATAACGCTCAATAAAGGGATGTAATAAGATGCTGGAAGCAGCAAGGTCACTTGACAGAGCAGCACTCGAAAAACCCTCTTCTTTTCTAAAGGTAACATTTCTGCTGAGGCAAGAACATTAAACTTGAAACACCGAAGGATGTCTGACGTGAAAGATACCAAAAATATCTGTTTTTCCAGATACTTTGATCAAAATGCTGGGCAAGTAGCTGAGATTCACAGAGAGGAAAGACTCCCATATGGTGGGCAGATAATCCAGTATCACAACATATATATATGTATGTAAAATATATATATAGGCACATACATATTTTACAACAGATGCAGCCCTGTCCAGAAGGAAGGCAGTCTAAAATAAAGGCAATACTATCTAAGCTTAATTAGCAGAGAAGTTTCCAAATGAACTGCCTATCTGCCATCAGCATCAGCCAGCAAAGCAAGTGCTGGCAGCCGTGTTACACAAGCAGTAGCTGCTTTACCAGCTACAACCTTCTGTTGGTAACGTAATTTAAATTCCATTCCTGGAACAGGAGAAGCCAGACTAAAAGTCTGCAGGTGTACTAGGACGTTAAGTAAGTTCTAAGCTCCTGCAGGAAGAAGCAGAACCTGCTCAGCTAATGAGCTTGATACGCACTACACGGCAGGAGAAACGCGTGCCAGGACAGCAGTGGTTTGCTCTCTGGGCCTCAGAAAATCCCTCCTGGAAAACAAACCCTCATCCCGCTCCCACCCTGCGCGCCCGTGGCCTGGGAGCCCGGGGGGGCTCGGGCCTCACCCCGACCCGGGGACCCCCTCACCTCCCCTTGGTGAGGGAGGGGCGGCCGCTGCTTCTTTCGGGGACGCTCAGGCAGGGCGCGGCGCAGCCCGTGTCCCAGGGGATCGGGGTGCTGGGGGCTGCCCATGCCGGGAGCCCACCCCAGCCCCGCTGGGCGTTATGGCGCCTCTTCCCCCAAGGAGCGCAGGCACCCAGCTCCCGCATCCCTCCCCCCCGCCCGCGGAGTTTGGACTCGCCCGCCGCTGGCAGCGCGGGGAGCCCGGGCGAGCCCATTAGCGGCACTGCGGGGGGGCAGCAGGAGGAGGAACACGGGCCGGCCGGGGCTGGGCGCATGCGCAGTCCGGGCACGGCGGCCGCGCGCAGCAACGCGCCCGCCCCCGGCCCCGCCC
>VWPU01011166.1:0-56409 GCA_013398955.1 Callaeas wilsoni
CTGCGCTGTTGGTGGGAAGGAGGAGGGTGGGCCTGGGGAGGGAAAAAAGGTGTTTTAAGGGCTTATTTTACTTCTCATTATCCTCCTCTGAATCTGTTAGTAATAAATTTCACTTTGCAACTTCAGTTAAGCCTATTTTACCCTTGAAGTGTTTCTCCTGGTCCTTATCTCACTCATGAAGCGTTCATTAACTGTTTTTCCCCTTTTTCCCTTCTCTGCCCAGCTGTGGCAGGGGAGGGTGAGCAAGTGACTCTCATGGGTGCCTGATGTTAGGCCCATGTCAAACCACAACAGATTCTGAGTGTATAAATAACAGAATGAAAAGAGCAATTACAAATACTGTCTTTGGCATTTTAGTGTTATCACTGAAAGTCGTTGTCGATTTCTAGTCTTCATTGTTTAAAAATGATGCTTGCATATTGCAGACATTAAAAAAGGTGCTACAAGATTTTAGCAAGCACTTTGTACAATGAGAAACTTTAGAACCTTTATCTAATGAAAAGTTAAGAAGTCTCTTGTATTCTTTCTCGTCTCATGAAGAAATAAACTATGATAAAAAGAACTTAATTTTATTGTATTTTTGCAAGCATGGCAGGGTTTGAAGCTGAAGCTAGACAAACTGAAACTAGAAGTGCTGTTATATTGTTAGAGTGTGAAGTTGCTTGTAAGTCCCTAACTGCAAGAAAAAAGTTAACCTGGGCAGCAATCAGTTAAAAGCTGAAAATAAGGCAGAAAAGAAAAGACAATGTCTCCACAGGTGAAGAAGGGGAAAGCTGATCTTGAGGAGACATCAGCAGAGTTTGCCAGAAACTCATAGATAAGACATGTAGAGACTGGATGGGTAGACTGCAAAGGAGTTGTCTGCTCGGTAGGAGAGAAGGTACATCTTGCTCTGCTTGGTTAGACAAGGCTGGGAGAACAGGGGCATTTTCCCACCACTTGAAGTCCTTAACCAAAATCAGGCTTCTGCCTAAGGAACATGCTCCAATCCATAATTACTGATTTGAGGCAGGAGTCACGCGTTCAAGTATTCTGGTACTTGTCAGAGCAGGATGTCACCCCTCTTTTAGTACTTGTTACTCAGGGCCACTTTCAGAATATCTTTGTTTTAGTGTGCTGTGTTCATCTGCTGAGTGGATGTATTTTAGCTCTTCCAGCTCTCTGTGGTGTGCGTTTCTAAAGAAATTTTTGTTATAGACACTTACAGAATGTTCCCCAGTAGCATATACTTTCAGTGGAAAGTTGTTTGAATAGAAGACAATGATAATGAAAATTGGTACAATTTCACTGCTTTTGATTTTAGACATGTTTTCAGCAGGATGTCTTTAGCTAAAAGAGAAGAACGGAGTGCATCCTATGACATTACATCTCAGTCTTGGTAAATCACTTCAGTAGCTGTATTCCAGCTAGGAAATAGGTTTCGGTTGCTATAAATTAAAGGTGAGTTCACTCAAGTAGATTAACTCAATTATGAGCAGATTAAGAATGGCTTAGGCATCCATTTGTTCATTTCCATTCATCAGCGGTTGACTTAAGTTCATAGGAAGTTTGCGGCGTATAAGATAAATGCATTATAATTTTACTAATTTATTCGTCAATTCAATTTGGGGTTTTTTTAAGGCAGACAAAGGTAAATCAAAGTTACTTCCACATAGTAAAAATGTGAGCCTAATGAAATGTCTCCCTGCATCTTGACTTGAGACACCAGAGTGTAACTTAAGGGGTCTTTAGTGTTTTAAATAAGTTAGGCAAACCAAATCCCTCCTTTCAGTTGGCTTACATTTTGTCACTTGAATCCTTTCTGAAAATGGTATTTCAGATTCATAAATATTTAGCCTGAGCTGACAGGTATTTTAGTGTTAAAATTCTCCTTACGTCATGGGTTCTGTACGTTGCAGAATGGCCAGAGAGATGACAGAAATGTGGAAAGGTGGCAATTGCCTAACTTCTTTAGGTAGAAGTCTAGGTGTGTCAAAATTGTGCCAGTTTTCACGGTAAAACTTGTGGGCCACCTGTTTTAATGTAAGACATAAAGTGAAAGCAAAGTACCTTACCATGATAGAGCTGAGATATACAGATATGTTTAGCAAGAACAAGGGAAATTGTATGCTAGTATCTCCCCTGCTACTTTCACTCTGCCTGTTTTACTTTCTGGGGAAAAAGATATTTTCAATAATATATTAAAGCCTCAAAGTTAAATGTCTTGTACTTCTGAAATTTTAATATTTGCCAGGTGAACAGAAAAATAACTGAGGAGCAAGCATGAGTAAGAAAGCCCCCCCAAAATGGATATTTCTTCTAGGGTACTAACAGGAGGACAGCAAAAATAAATTTATTAGCTAATGTTTTATATGTCAATGATCTGTCAGGTTAGTGTCTGATGTGCACTTTGAATTATGTCAACAACAGTTTTGTACAACAGATTATACTTTGTTCTAAATGTAAAATTTATATATGTCCAAGATGTTTGACTGTGTTTAAAATATAGTCATGATAAATAAAAAAGAAAATCAGCTCATGTTGACTTCAAGATTATTGAAAACTTTTAGGTTAATAAATTGATTCAAATGATGAATATGCATTGTGGATACAGATGAAAAACTTGGGACTTAGAGAACAAGGGAAACAAGGGAGAAAATTCCTTGCTTTAAAATGTTGAAGTTTAGGTTTTATACATAAAACAAAATAATGACACTTCTTATCCTCAACTGCCTGATATTGAGCTAGAGTCTTTCATGACCTTTCATGAACTGCATCTTCAATCTGTTTAATATGTATGAGAAATGTTTTGATATATTAAGGAAACTTTCAACAGTTTTAGCTAATATTTCATACAAGAGAATGCTTAAATAACTCTTCTTAATTTTCAATTTTAAAATTTAACTTATTTCTTAAAATTTCTTGATAAAAATTATAAGTTGTGCATATTTTTTGTGGTGGTGAAACAGCAACTTCCCTATTTCTTTAAAAAAATCAATTTAAAATAAAATGAAAACAAATGAAAACAAAAATACGTTAAAAGACTCTGAGAATAATTTTATTGGAATATTCTTAACTGCAGCATTCTCTATTCCCTTTCACTCAGAAACTTTTGGCTTTAGTTACATGATTTGTCATTTAGAAAATAAATATTTGTAAAAAGGCATTAAGGATTGAAATAGATGTTGTATCATTCTGTCGTCATTTCTACAACTTTCCATTTAAGAATTAAGACAATTGGTTTGTCTGGGATAAAAGTCAATGTGAATACAAAATGACTACAAAAATGTGGAGATATCCAGTATAATTTGAAATATTTGCCTTTAAGCATTTTTTCCAGCAATTAATATTATACTAAGTGTATAGTAAAATTTTCTACCCTTCTGCTTGTCCTTCCTTTTATAGTTACTTCAAACTTTATTGTAAAACAGGCAGTGTTTCTTTACTTGTTTTTCAATGTAACAAATATCTTTTAATTTGCCTTCCCTTGGAAGCATGTAAAAAATGCTCACCAAAAATCATGGCTTTCATTTTTAAATAGCAGACATTTGACTGTTCCTAGAAAAGAAAAGGAGGTAAAAAAAGGGAGAATCATTTCACCTAAATAAGCTTCTTCTGATAACAAATTTGAGCTGGAGAGCTAGATGCGAAAAAAACCCCTGTATTTGACTTTTCTGTTTCAGTGAATTTGGCATTGTCCACACACTGGAGTTGGTTAGAAATCACGTTGTGCTGCCGTGTGATGATAGAGTCTATGCTGCCAAATGAGAAACAGCTCCTTATTACAAACTGGTTTATCACAAATTCTGTATTCAGACAAACTTCTGATGGAGGATAATAGCTTTATCAGTTTCATTTATCCATTATAACAGTTTTGGGGAAAATACACCTATTCCAAACTCTACTGCACCTGTTGTATCACCGTACATTTTTTGGATAGTTTATCTAGTCTTTCTGTTTCTGGTTACAATGCATTTGGTTCAGCTATGGTCTAAAGCCATCTTTCATCTGTATAGGGATGAGTGAACAGGGATGTTAGTCAGCGTAGCATAGGCTGCACATAAATATCAGTCATTTCCATGTAGATATGAATTCCCTTTCCTCTTCTCTGCACTGAACATGAAGTGCATTCTAGTCTCAGTATAAAGCTCTTTGTCTTTTAAAGCTCCAGGAAAGCATTATTCTTTTCCCTGCTATTGACATTACCAGAAAAAAAAAATCATTATCTTATTTGGCAATCCCTGGAAAGCAGTGCTGCTTTGTCCCTTATACCCACAGATAAATTCCACAGGATATCTTTGAAACTGTGCTCGGTAACCAACAGGCTGTCTTTGTAGCACTATGCTGGCAGTGTCCTTTTGCAAAGAGGAAATATGCAGTAAATTTTAACAAACCATCATGTTGAATTTTGAAGCCTATCTAACTAGGATATATTTTATTGGCCTTTCTGTGAGATTTTTATTTTTGCCTATTTCTGCAATTTAGTATTAAATATGCTGACATTAAAAGATAATATCAGGGAAAGGCTTTTTTTATTTGCCCTTGAAAAATTGTACCTGGAAATGATAACGTTTTATTTATTTTTTATTTTGATGATTATTATATATTTTCTGCATTTGATAATTCATTGCATATAAATCAAACACTAAAACACCAGAAAAAACAGACCTTTGGATTTCTCAATTAAGAATAAAATGATGAATTTATCATGGAATCATCTAATGGCCTGTTCTGGAAAGGACCTTAAAGATCATCCAGTTCCATCTCCCCTGCTGTG
This sequence comes from Callaeas wilsoni, assembly GCA_013398955.1. Lineage (NCBI taxonomy): Eukaryota > Metazoa > Chordata > Aves > Passeriformes > Callaeidae > Callaeas > Callaeas wilsoni. The sequence goes on from VWPU01011166.1 coordinate 4,757, forward strand.
GGCAGGGACACTTGTCACTAGACCAGGTTGCTCAGAGCCCCATTCAACCTGACCATGAACACTTCCAGGGATGGGGCATCCACAGCTCCTCCGGACAACCTCTTTCAGTGCCTCACCAGCATCACAGGGAAGAGATTCTTTCTAATGTCTAATCTAAACCTATCCGCTTTCAGCTTGAAGCCATTCCCCTTGTGCTGTCACATGCCCGTGTTAAATGTTCTTCTTCAGCTCTCTTGTCAGCCCCTTTAAGCACTGGAAGGCTCCAGTCAGGTCTCCCTGGAGCCTTCTCTTCTCCAGGCTGAACAGCTGCCTCAGTCTGTCTTCAAAGGGAGAGGTGCTCTGTCCGTCTGAACATCTTCATGGCCTGCTCTGGACTCGCTCTGCTCTGACAGCTCCATGTCATCCTTATGTTTTCTTATGGTGAAAAGGGATTTGTTTGAGTAACTTCTGTTATATTGCACAACACCAGGAGAGAGAAAATTTGTTCATTCCTTTTTACTTTTGCAGAATATGGTACATGTGACATTAGTATGAAGTGGGTTACTTTCACGGGTCATAACAAACAGCTTTCACAGTTCAATAATGCATTCCTTGGGTACTATTAGGAGGCCAGAAAAATGGCCTCATTGGAGTTCATGTCTCTGAACACCAATTTCTGTGTACTAATTTCTGATAAAATATCACACAAATTGCCTAATGATTCTAAAATTTGTTATAAGTAAATAGCTGGAGGGTTAGATGATGTGTCAGCTCAAGAAAGCTTCCAAAGTTCATGCTGCTTACTACAAGATTAGCTCAACCTTTTGCACTTTGGTTTGGTCTAGAAATCTCAAGCATGTAAGTATGAGGTTTTTTTTACTTGTTTTCTGAGGTGCATCTAGCCTTAACTCAAATAGATTTCTTTTTCTTTAAATATACAGAGTTTTATATTAATTGATGTTATCTTAATAAAACACTTTTTAAAAAATTCTTAAGCCTTCTAGATTTTCACTGAAAAAAATATCTGAAAATTTTCAGTGAAAAGTCACAAAAATATTTTTATTGAAAAAGAGTTTTGGTTGATATCCTTCTTAATAAAAATACTTTTGTTTAAGTCTATTTGTAAATTCTGGTATGAAGAGTCATTCGATGAGTATTCCTTTATCTTTAAAAATATTGACTATGGAATTTAAAAAAATCAAGAAATATTAGAAAATATGAATTGGACAATAACATCTTAAGTTAAAATCTGGTTATTATTTGAATTGTGCTATTAAACTTAGAGAGCTTTAAACTTAAAATATATTGCTAAAGAGTATTTTTTCTCACCATAATATAAAGCAATTCTGCAGAAGATTTCATTTTGTACTTTAACATGTACATTATATGACAGTTCACAGAAAAAAGCTGAAATTTGTTCAGCAGAAGTAAATTGCAAAAATTCCTTATTTGCCAGTAAAATTTTTGATGTGGAAGAAATAAACAGTTTATATGAACACTGGGGGAATATTTATATAAGCAGAATGTGATTAATTAAATAGGACTTGGAGTCTCATACCTGGAGCATATCGCAGGTGAGATGTATTGCTGCAGGTGTTAAAGACTGTGTTTTCATATATTGCCATGCATCACTGATTAGATTTAGGTCACTGTATTAGGAAATTATCATTATAGACTTAGATGGATACTGTGATGCTCTCCTCATGGTGTTTTGAATCATTATCCTGCTCTTCTAAATGTTCTTCATTATTTCACATTCTCAATCCTGGAACAGATGGTGTACAGGTGGATTTTAGCTCCCATGCATAGCTTGACTGGAGCAAATTAGGATCTTCTTTTATAGAGCTTACAGTAACTGTGGGGAGTCTGTATAAAAAAGTTTGAAGCCTTTTTAATATATTGGATTATATCTGTAAAGAAAATCTTCTCATTGACAAGACTTTTGTAAGTGCCTCCTTGCAAAATAGATTTGGGTTTTGTTAGGTTTGGTTTTGGTTTTTGTTTGTTTTTGTTGTTGTTTTGGTTTGTTTGGGGTTTTTTATTTTTAACTTTAATAGTTTAACCTCTGGACACAATTTATAAATATGATACTGTGAATAAATTGTTTTCTGGACAGATTTCAAAGGGTTATGAATGATCTATCAGAAATTCTTGTCTTTTCTTTTTTCAATAAAACATCATTATTTTCATTCAAATGAGTCCATCGTATTATCAGGTAGTGGAAATCAGTTTAGATGGATGGATTTCAGGAGAATATTTTTCAAGAAACCAACTCATGATTTTGGTGATTACCTTTATTTATACTTGTATTTATTCAAGAACTCTTTATGAAGCTGAGCTCTACCCCACAACAGGATTTTGTTCATCCTAAAGAAACCAGAAACAAGAAATTAAAGCAGAGCAAGAAAGCAGTGCAATGACCAGAACAGGATTTTATAACATTAAAACAAAAACCGACATAGTGAGAAAGAGAGTGGAAAAAGAGCGATAGAAGGAAAAATGCGAAATATCACTGGACAGGCATGAGTTACGATCTTGCATAAACATCAGGTGAGACCATTCCACCTGAAACTTGGCGTGTGAATGCATATACTCTGACTGCAAGAAGAGAGGTGAAGAAAGGTGAAAATTCTCAGTCTGGCACCTGTGTACCTGGAGGATTCACGCTGGTTGCAAAAAAATAAACATGTAAACTCTGCAGAACTGCATGAAATGCTTTCAGAGATCAGAGTCCAGGTGAGAATGCAGTACTGGGACATGTGGGTGCCTCACCCTGACCCTGCATGGTGCTGAGAAAGCTGTGCTGGTTGTGGAGGTTGTGCTGCCAAGGCACAATGCACTGTACTGAGTGGGTGTGTTGGCACCTCTGAAGAAGCTCAGGGATACCTTCCTGCAGGCTTTCCTGCCTAGATGAGTTGGGACAATCAGCTACAAAATGATCTAATACTTCCTCAGACTATAGAAATAGCAAAAAGATCAGATGAGTTTCAAGGAAACAGGATTTTATGTGCATTACTTTTTTATTTAACTAATGTTTCCAACTACGTGTTTCATATGTGAACTTATCCTTAAAAGAAACAAATCTGAAAGGACTCCAGATAACTGCAGAGATAGAATTAAGAATCTGAAAAGGCTTTGTAATATTTTCCTAAATAAAAAAAGAATACTTTTGTTTTTCTGATTTTGTTGGAATTTTGATGGGTGATAAAGCCATTGTTCCAATGGGGGTATGATGTGGGCATAGAAAGCAGCAATATTTGAGTGGGCTGAAGTGTTGGAGTTTTTACTTTAAGAGAAAGCAGCAGAAATCTGACAGGCTGTGGTAATGGCAAAGTATTCTTTCTCTTGGGTAGGATTCTTCCTTGAAGCAATATTTGTAACTCTTTGGCAGTTTCTGTAAGATCAGCATCTAAAGTCTTGTAAGTATTTGGGAGAGAATTCGTCTGTAAATCACCTTTTTATGAAATCATTCAATGAGATTAAAAATCTCAAATACAGCTTATGTAGAGTGTTAGCTGTAGTTTACACAATGGGATCATCAAATTCTAAATCTTCTCTTAGGACTTAACACTACGTTAAAAATACACAGATGTAACTGTGAATGAAGCTTGTTCAAGTTCTAGTAATTAACACAGGCTGTGTCTCATTGTACTTGCTCAGGCTATAGTAAGCAGAGATTCCCACTATCACAGCTTATTTTACTATGTTTTTAATCACACCAAGATTTGGACAATTTTTTTTTTTCTGTTTTTTGTAAGGGGATTTGCTCTGCTCTGAAGGCTGTAGAGGCAATATTGATTTTTACTCTTGCGGGCTACAGGGGTCCAACTTTCTTACAGGGAAACAGCAAAAGGAAATGAGAATCTATATAAGGTCCTTTCCAGTTTGTCTGCCAGGTACATAGTGCAATAACAAATTAGTACAGCATTTCCTCTAACCTGCAAGAATAATGAAGTTATTTTAAGCAGGTAGAGGTACAATTGGCAAATTAGGGGATTTGTCCAGTCTTTGAAATAATGGGAGCAGTTAGATCTTCGTATTGCATCATAGTTATCAGTGAAAACACTAAATTTACTTACATTAGAAAAAATCTGACTTGTGCGTGATGATAAGTAAGTACACAATGCTGTTTTCCGTGGCTATTATTACAGCCTTGACAAGGTTTCCAACAGCTGGCAAGACTCTGCTTGTGTTAAATACCTAAGAAACTATGGCTACATTAGTTCCAATAACTGCATTGAATCTATCATGGAATCTAGGTACTAAATTTTAAATTATGAATTATTTTTAAATGCCATGATCTTAGATTTTGGACACCTGGGCATAATCAAATGAATCTGACAACCCAATTAACACTACCTTCAAGTCAGTCCTAGCAGCTGATTTTTTGATATTCTGAATAGCACCAGAAGCAAGATGCTCTTTTTCTTTTCTTAATTTTTAACTTCTGTTCGTGTGTGAGTCTCTTTCTCAACCTAGTATTGCTGGTTTCAGCCTGCTTGCCAGGCATGTCTTTTGCCAGCTCAGGGTGTGTGATTTCATCACTTGGCAATTCAACAGGTCTCTGCACTCCATGAGCTTCCGAGAGGCTGACATTTAAATCAGATAAAAACAACCCCTTCGTGGCAAGCAGGTAATCAGGACAGTGTCATTACTATGGCTGAGTATGAGTTCAAAGAAGAATGGTATCTGTTTTGTTTGCCCAGCTGTGAAGATAGTATCTTTTTAAGGACTTCCAACCAAACCAGCATATTAAATATTAAAAACCTTGATAACTGTTGCAAAAGAAAAAAAAAGTAGCGGTATGTTTTTATGTTACTCTCATTGTACAGTGATAAACTAGAAAGATTTATTTTGGAAATTTTGAGTCAAACAACACATCTATAAAATATATCTCTTGGGTTTGAGACTTTTTTTTCAACTTTTGTGTTTTTTCCACAATGCAAATCAGTTGCAAACCTAATCTAATTAACTAGTTAAACAGAATTTCACTGTCTTCCTTATGATACTGAAGAAAGAAATGAGTATTTTTTGATGTATATGCCTTTTAGTCATTACATATTTAAGTTATATAGGGAAGATAATGCCAAGATTTGAAGAATGTCTAATGTTATAATTTTTCATCATATCACTTACTATAACTAAGTGTTCCAATACCATGAGCTCAAGGGTCTTAAACAAGGCCCCCAAAGAAGCCTTTAAAATTTAAGATTAAAAATACTCTTGAAGAATTTCTTTTGCACCATCTGCGTTTTTTGACTAGAAATTTGGCTGCGTATGAAAGCTTTTCTCCATGGTCCTGAGGATTCAGATTTTTTTAAATCGAGCTAAAAAGATTCTCTCACATTACACAAATTTAGTATCTGGGATCCACAATGAAGTTTTTGAGATTAGCTGTAAAATTTAAGTAATACTAAAAATATTTTTAGTTATTATTTCTACTGACGGTTTTTGGAATGTGAATTTTTCATACCAGTAGATGACATTGTGATGTGCAGCCTCAAGCCTTACTGCATTAGCAATATGGCCTGTGTTCACTAATATTGGTACAGAACAGTACCTGTAAAAATGTGTTACTGAAGAACACTCATCACCAGCCTCCTTGAATGGAGAGATCAGCTGTTCAGAGAATATATTTTTCCTCTAATAAAGACTTGTTTTCCTATTAAAAAACTGTCCTCATTTGTCTTCAATAAAAGTAAATTACTGCCCCAGCTATCAACAGCTTCAAATATGATCCATTTAAACAGGTGAATAACCTTGTATCCTAGGTAAGAGTCAGTGAAAAAAAGTCCAGTTATACTCCTTCACAACAACTATAAAGGTATAAAATCAGTATAGACATTGGTATATAAGTTTCTGAAAATTTAATACTGAAAGATTCCATGAACTGACCTCCCAGATGGTCAGTATGATCTCTGAAGAAGGATCTTTAAAAAGTGGGAAGCTTGGGAGTGAGTATATAGGTTATAGGTGTTTTAAATTACTTCCAAATTTAAGTCAGTTGTTCAGTAAAACTGTGACCCATAAACGGATTGTAAAACACTGTAAACTAAAATTACTTCTTAAATGTTTTATAGCATTAATATAGTTTTATGTCTTTGGAGATTAGTAGCTTTACAATTGCCTTAAAATAACCATGGCAACAGAGTAAATTTTCAGTGGACATCAGTTGCTCAATGATTATTGTAATTACAAAGAAACACAATAGTAAAAACCTATAAATTACTTATCCTTTGACTGCAGTGTATTAATTATTGCCGTGCAGACTTGAAGGACTCAGGAATTTCAAGCATTTTTTTCTTGCACATCAAGGCTTCTCAGTAACTGCTTTGTAGTCTTTCCCTCTTTCTAGCACAAGATAATACTTTAATGAATAACGTAGCATTTGTTGTGAATTGTATTAGATGGTTCTGCAATCTAGGAACATCAGAGAATAAGATATGACAAGGTCGTAAGGCTGAAATAACATTACCTTGGATACTTTGGAAAATCTAAAACTGTGAATCAGACAGTAATGTTTCTGCTTGATGCCTCTCTCCAAATTTTTTGTGGTAATTGAAGCGTGGCCTGAAGCTCTGTGTGTGTGTATGTGTGCACAGTTGTATGACTTAGTTAATTTTCAATGTAGACTGCACAAAAGAAATTGAGCTACAAAATGGTTTATGGATATTTAACAGTTCCTCTTTGGAGCTTCGTCCCCTCTAAATGTCAGAGTTTAAACCCCAGCTGAAGTACTGGAAGGAATGTTGGTTTCCACCCCTGACAACTGATAGAAATCAATATTAGGAAATGCCCTGATATACTTTTAACCTGTTTTAATTATTTTAATTAACACACAGCTGATTGCACTCCAGGAAAAACAGGAAATACCTCAATGTCAAATAAGATCTTGTTCAGCAAGATGAACTATCCTCATGGGTGACTGAGAGTACATTGGTCATAATAAGCTCCATGTGAATCTTGGTTAGAGAAGAAAATGGCATTTAGGTTTCAGGTGTCTGTTAACTAAATGTTAATAGACTAATGTCTGTTACATAATGACAATCCCAATGAGACAGTGTTAAGGACGCAGATGTGTCTTGTTTGAGAAATCTTAAATGATTTATGTGCTTTCAGAACGTTCTTATAGCTAATTGCTTTTGGCTGTGGGTTTGTACATTGGGTGTTGGATTTTTTTGGTAAACTAACTGTACTTCATATAAACCTTAAATAGGAAATTGTTTAGTTCCTTCATTCTCGCTGCAATCCATTATTTCAACTATGACTGTGTGACACTGATTTTGTTTGCCTGTTTTTTTTCATTTTTATTCTAGCAATATATCATATCTAGAAAATAATGAAGGCTTAGAAAAGAAATACTAGAATCCTAAGATGTCAGTAATTATATCTGAGAACTATGGCCATGGTCTAGGACTTCCAGGAGCCTGGAGACAGAGGAGCAAAATCACAAATAAATCTCTCTTGGAGTTGTCAGAGCAATCCTTATATTGGGGATGAAGACTGTTAGTTGGACCATTTACCCCCTTTCCCATTTTGATGACATTTTAACAATTGCTCTAAGGATGGTTGTTATCTTTACTCACCAGGATGCTGCCTTGCTCCCCAGGCAGCTATTACCTAAGGCAAAGAACTTTTATTTGTCTTTCACTGGCCTCAGGAATCTATTAATACAGAGGAGTTGCTTGAGGGGCTGGACAAACTCTAAAGACAGTTTTCCAAAAGCACCTAGAAATATAGATGGCTCTTCAGATGCTCACTTTTTCTGCAGACAGCCCTTGCAGCTTAGCTAGTTCCTGTGCATCACAGTCTGTATTGATTCTTATAGTAGTGTGTGGCTTTCTTTGATCATCTTCCTTGTATGAGCCCTACTACCTTTTGGGCACAACTTTCACTGAGCTCCCCATTTCCTTTCTCTCATGTGGTTCCATCGCAGGGGGATTCTTCTGGAGTGGAAAGGGAAGAAATCTTTCTTTCTGAGACTGTAAAGGCACTTGTGAGTTACTAGTATTCACTGAAGTTGTTTCCTTATCTGAAACACTTTATCTTAGTGTCTTTTCACTTCTGAAGTTCACAGAGGTATGTATGTATCTGCTTAGCATGTTTTCATCCTGGCATGAAGTAAATGCTCAGACTGGAGTCTGAAGCGGGACAGCTGTAACTCATCTCTGCCTTCTCACATTCAGTACATGCAAGCTGATGAGAAAAATCTGGTATCATCTGAAAGACATTCTGTCAGTTATCAGCTCGATAGGCTCTTACCTGAAACGTGACAAAAAAATGTGACCGAGGTCAGCAGTCCTGAATTAAGTACATCCTTCTGAGACTAGTAAAACAAATCCAACAAAAAACAGCCAAAACAATAGAAACAAAAACAAAACAACAATCTCCCCCCACCCCATCCTTGTCCCTCAAAAACATAAAAGGAAGAGGGAGTGAAGCACAACAACCTTACCAAATAGCGGCACACAGCAGGAAAAATGGAACAAGTAGGATGAGGAGGATCCTCAGTATCTCACAATAGTTAATGGTGAAGACAGATACAGGCAGGGTGCACCCAAGCTCTTCGTGCCATGTACTTCTCAAGGATGTCTTGGTGAGTCCTTGTATACACTGAGATAAACTGGTATTCTGTGCTTCCTAGGAGTATACTAATTATAGTTTTAGGTAACAAGGTTGCAGAATATCTTGGACACTCCTGGATGTCCTCAATCTCTTCTGATCTCTCCGAATGGCTTAATATAGCTACAACTTCTTGAAAGAAGTTTTTTGCCAGAAGAACCATGACAACATAAATAAATGGTATAAAAACTCTTTTAATCTGGGCATATATTGTGCCCATAACATAGGTGTGTTGCTGGGGTCTGCAGGTGATTCTGATTTAATAGAGAAATTCATGTCTACTTCAAGTGGATCCATTTTGGTAATACTAAAACAAATTACTCATGGTTGTATTTGTGGAAAAGGTTCCTCACACTTTCGCTCCCACTTATGTCTCAGCATATGTGTGAGCTACTTTTTTTTGTGTGTGTTTTTTTTTGTTTGTTTGTTTTTTGTTTTGTTTTTGTTTTTTGTGGAAAATCATAACTATGAACTCTTCTCAGGACTACAAGAAATGTGCTTGCTATTACTTCTGCTGCAAAATACATTTAAAAAGAAAGAATGCCCAACCACAACATTAAAAAAAAAAATACACTTGTGTACTTGATAACATTAAAATGACCATTTTTGCACCAGAGCATTTGATACTATCCAGTCTATAATACCGTGCAAACAAAACTTCATGCATCTATTCACACATTTTTATATGACAAACCTAACCACCCTCTTAAAACTTCCTCTTTCGGTACAAGCTGTTAGCTTGTACTAGATAATGTCATATCACCCTGCTACTATTTTAGTATATTACTAGAGTAGCATTTATCTTTCAGTTGAATTTTATACCGTGTGTTGATCTTTAGGGGATTGAGTGATCTGTTCCCATTGCATACAATATCCCTTCCCTGAGCCCGTTGGCTTTTTTGACTTGCTGGATTCTTTAGCTGTAGAACTGAATCAATCTTCTCTGGCACACAATGTATGCTGTAGATTTTAAGATGAAACCTGTCTCTATGGATTTTTTGAGTACAGAATAAAAAGAGGCTGGATTCTTTCAAATATGCTGGTAACACTGAGCTTTTTGTCTATATGTAGGGAACAGCAAGTTTTTTGTCTCACTCTCTGTCTCCTCTCTTCTCCTCAAAACCCCCTCCCACATGTGAACAGAGCTGTCTCTTTTCCAGAGGTGAAAGGAACAAAGGTGGCAGAGAAGGTTCAAAGGGGCTCATTTTCTGTTCCTCAGTAGCCCCTTCCCCATCAGAACCTCATTCATCACACTCTTTTCCTAGGATTGATGCATGCTTCTGACAAGGCCACAGTGATAATTCCTGCCTTGCTGTAGCACCTACCTGTGAGGTAGCTCATCTAAGTCTCCTACCCCTCCCTGTTAGCAGTGGAGTAGGGAAGGCCATTCACACAGCATTGCCCCACCACTGGGAGGAGAGGTCAAGGCATAGCCTTGTTGAGCAGAGAACGGGCTGAGTCCAGACTGGGAGACATAAAACTGCCTTCCCAAGCCTCTGAAACCATAGCTGGTGACAGGCTGGTGTCTACCAATTTTAATTCTTTATCTGGCAAAATTCAAAGTTTAATCTGTGATACAGTTGTATTATAGGTATACATATTTTCTGATAGTAGACTCAAGGTGCTGTAATGAGAGGAGCTAGAGTTCTGGTTTTTTATATTCTGGGTTTAGTTATTTGTTAGAGGGTGAGAACAAAAATTTCACAACTGTAGTATATTTGCTGAGAGCAAATAGCACGTGGTGAGGGAGAGAATGTAGGGAACAAGGAAAATGTAGATGAATTTTTCTCCTATATATTCATCTTGAAGTTGTAGCTGAAGTTGCATGAACCAGTTTGCATTTAGATCACTACTTTTAATAAACACTGTTACACCAACTAATTAATGGTGGACCAAATTGCTTTTTACTACTCCTATACTGTTGACAGCTAGAGTTTAGTCTCATCTCTGAATTTGATTCATTTCAGAGTAAGTTTTATGAGGCATGTCTCTGTGCTTGATGTGGGAAGAAGCTCTAATACATTCTGTAAGGAAAAAAAGCTCTACTTGTTATTTGTTATTTTAAAGACCATGTGCTTATGGTACTTGCCTTGGCGGATCTTATATAAGAGTGGAATGAACAGTTCTCTTCACAGAAATACACAATTTTAATTTTTTGCTATGCTGAGGACCAAGACATCAAATAAATTATATGCTTCTCTGCAAAATCACAGCCTAAGTTCTTGTCCATCAGCTTCAGAAATGTAAAGTTGTACTGCCTGACATGGAATTGATTTATATCAGTTTATTTCAATATCAAATTTTTTACTTTCTCTGAAGCCTTGTAAAGGATACCATCATAATTTGTATTAAATATGCCCCAAATCTGCATATAATTCATTTCTTTTAGCACTCCTAGTTTCTCTTTCATTCTATTTTATGCAATCATACATGAGCAGCCAGAATTTGCCCTGTGGTAAGTAAGATAAATTACCTAAACATGGGCATCAAATGCCATTTAAGATACCCCAGGGTATCCATCTGGCCTCCAGCTGCTGCTTCAGAAAGGCACAGATTCTCTGTCATATGCATATTCTGCATATCTGCGTGGATGTATCCAATATCTTAGGATATTTAAAATGTCAGTAAAGGTCTGTGTTTACTCCAACTGGATGAAATCCTATTTGATTCTCCTAATCTTGAACTGAGATGTAGGGTAAGCATAAAAAGAAGTCTTTTCAGATTTTGAATAGGTGTAAGATAATCATTGTTTTTTATTTTAGTAACCACACTGCTCCTTGTTTGAAAATGTCTGCTGTGTGGAGATTGAGCAGATAATGGTTTCATTTATCACTAACCTTACATAGCTTGGTACAGTGTGTATTCTTTCTCTGACAGCCTGACATTCACAAATGAACTTTTGCTAGTTCTGATTATTTGTTTATAATTTTCTGTGGGTTTTTTTTAAGTATTAAATTTTATAACAACCTGTATTTACTCTTTCCATTTATTCCATTTTAACCTTCTATTTCATTTGTCTCATTTGAAAACATCTTGTTTAATTTTAGAAATGTATTTTTGTTCTCTGGGAACTCTTGGCACTAAAAATTGAAATGGTTATTCTCCGTCTTTTTTCTTTCCTGAGAATTTAATTCATGCACATCTCTGTAGTACTTTTTCCTTTCAACAGCTACTTAGAATGAAATGATCATTAAAAAAAAAATCTGAACCCGTAACTCTAGTACTTGAAACTATTTGCATGAATTAATAAAATCAGAGTTTTATCCTATAAATCTGAGGAGTCTTTCTATAAAGCTGGATACGAAGAGATGGTGCATTCTGAAGTTTTGATACACAATAGTTAATTGTATTATAGTGCACTACAGAACTGCTTGATTCCATTCTTCTAAGCATTCTCTTGAATCCAGGCTTACTTCTTCATATTCGTAGTAGATAAAGTAGTTTATGCAGAACAGCTCAAAGGATGAAGACTCAGCTTAAGTAATTTTAATTTCAGATTAAAAAAAAGAAATTAATATCAATCCAGACAAACAGAAATCTGGTTTCAGAAATAAAAGATTTGTATCTGGTATCAAGATTTATAATGAAATCAGCTCCACTAGAGTCTTAATATTCTGTAAATGGCAGTTGTGAGGCTTAGCAGCACAACCACTTTTCTACAGTTTTGTCCAGGTACTGAAGTTACAGGGCCTCATAATATATAAATTTTAAAAAAGATTTTTGTATAAGAAGAGTCCAAATGTGTTGATTTAATTTAAAAGAATTTTTTAAAAATAAGACTCAGCACTCTTCTTAATTTAAGAACTTCTATATATAAATCACTTTTATATGCACTTGGCCAGTACTACACATGAACTTGTGGTTTACAAGTCAATCCACCTCTTTTCCACTTCCTGAAATGTAAAGAGAATTTCACTGGAAGGCATTGGCCAAGTGCATGCTGTAACCTCAAAGGGATCTAATATTACAGTCTGCAGCACAAGAGGAGATATTTTAGAATCATGTGAAATGTAACTTGACAAAGTAGGCACATGAAGGATATTCTGAGCAGCATCTCAAGAATATCAAGGTACATGTTTAACGATTTCTTCAGAAGAATGTGAATTTTCAAGTACAGTGCACAAAGGAGCTGTACTACAACAGCTGCTTATCAGAACAGGTCCTCCTTGATATCTGTGTAAGGCATTGAAAATTCAAAAGGGTCCATTATATCCTTGAATCTGATTTTAAAACCTCATGCAGTTTACCTTTTTTTCTTCCCTAAATAACTTTTCTGGTTAGTTTAACTGGCATTTTGAAAGGCTCATAAACAACTGAGGTCACAGACACATTCTGAAATGTCTAGCTGAGGTGCTAGTTTAACACCTAGGGTTGTTTAATGCTGATTGCTGCAAAGTGGGAAGGAGGAGGCAGAATTTCTTTCAGTACCAGAGCATTACTTTATACCTAAAAAATATAAATATGTCCCTTGCTCGGCAAAGAGATACTTCTGAAACATCTCAAAATAAGTTAGTAAAGATGTATTTATATTAAAAAAACTCAATCCAAGCCAAATCAAACAAAAAAAAATTGGCACGAAGGAGAGATGAAGAACGTAAAAGCTCACACATGATTTTCCATAGTTAGCCAAGCTTATTATGTAGTCTGGAAATTCTAGAGGTACTTCTATTTTAGACATCCAGAATAAATTAAAAATTTAGTTAAAATGGTGACAGATTGAATACAATTACCTGAGTCATTCATGAGTTAAAATTACACATGGCAACATAACCAGATATAGAATAAAATGTGAAAAGGCTCAAAGACATAGTTCCCTCTCTTCTCTTTAGCTATTTTATTAAATGATTGCTTTAAAAATATTTTAAAAATTTAAATCAGTGAAATTGTTTTTTAAAAAGTAGCCTGCTTTCTATTCTCTATGGTGGTCTACACTAGCATTATAGGAACATTTATCCTAAGCAAAAGTAACATTTTTCCTATGACAGTTTCCAATAAATGTGGTTCCCAAATGAAGCTAGCAAAGTTCATTGTCTAATATAAATACCCTATCCAAGAACTATTTCTTGTGGTATCTCAAAGTATTTTTTATCTAAGCTGGAATTTATGCAGTCCTGGCTCACTACTTCAGGTCATTGTTGCATTCTGAGCTACTTTCTCTCCACAGTGTGTTAAATTAGTTTAGCAGGCAGATCTCAATGATCAATAAGAGGATCATTTAAATAGTCTGTCTTAAGCTTGAACTACGATGTAATTCCCTGCAATGGTAATGATAGATTGTATGTGGCAGTGCCAGATATCAAGAGTGCTCTGTTCTGCATATCTGGTTGTCAGAAAAAGAGACACTTGTATACTTCCATGGCATTTGTTAGAGTGCTGTATACTGAATCCAGATTTGCCTCCACACATGAGTTTAGTTGTTATGGTCAGCTACAGTGTTTCTCCGCATGCTTTAATTACTGATCTCTATACAGTGTAATCAGTTTTTCCACAGAAGTATGCACTTTAGTTTGATGGACCATCCAACAAATTGTATTTTCTTAGAAAACCTTTTCAATTTGAGGACTATCCATTCTCAGATGCACTGTTCATTCAGATCATTCATCAGGGCATATTTTTCTTCAAATGAGACTAAAAATATTCTATTTTTTAAGGATATTATTTAACCGTTGGTGGTTTGTTTATAGCCTTGAGACACCTATTTAGTCTTCCACTTTCATTCTGTCCTTATACTTTCAAGGCTACTGCTACCATCTTGCATTCATTATTTTGGGAACCACTAGTCAAATCCACAGGTTTTCTTCAAATGCCTTTAACCTTGCTTTCCTGGTTAAGCAGCTAATGGTTTCTTAGCACAATCCAGTCATGCATACCTCCTAGTTATAGTTCATTAAATGTTTCATTCCACAATGGAATATGAATATATATATACGTGTGTGTGTGTGTTTGTGTGTGTGTGTGTCTTAAGATATAAGACATGGATTGAAATAATAGTCTCCTTGTTAACAGAACATGCAAGTTATGGCAGCATTGCTAAAACACAATCAAATATACTTTACAGCAGGCACTGTGATTGTTACTTCACTTTCTAAAATCTGCTGTTTAACAAAGGGATAGTGGTTTTTTTTTCTCAGTGTTAGGGGGTGTACATCTTCTGTGACTTATTCCAGCTTTTAGCAAGCCTGATTTTATTAACTTGACAAAGGTTTTTTGAATTTTGCCATATAAGAAAGATCTTGCTGGACTCAGTTGGAGAGGCTGCTGAATTTAGCAAGTTGCTAGTCTCTGTTGACTGTGGTGCACAGCATGAGATGCTCTTGTGCTCTAGCTGATAAAACCACTATACCAAAACCAAAAGACAGTTCTGGTCTAGACTAATCAGTCTTTTTATACGTGTATTGTGGTTTAACCCCTGCAGCTGGGCATCACACAGACTCGCTGCCTTCCCCATGAGCCGGATCGGGGAGGGAACTGGAAGGGTAAAACTGAGAAAACAGATGTGTTGAGACAAAGACAGTTTAATAGGTGAAGCAAAAGCTGCACACATAAGCAAAGCAAAAGACGGACCTCATTCACCACATCCTATAGCCAGGCAGGTGTTCAGTCACCCCCAGAAAAGCAGGGCTCCATCACATATAAGAGTGACTTAATGCCATCTCCCCAAATGTCCCCTTCTTCCTTCTTCTTCTCCAGCTTTATATGCAGAACATGATGTTATATGGTAGAGAATATCCCTTGGGTCAGGTGGGGTCAGCTGTCCTGGTTGTGTCCCCTCCCAACTCCTCGTGCATCCCCAGCCTCCTCAGTGGTGGAGAAGGACGAAAAGCAGAAAACACCTTGACTCCGTGTAAGTCCTGCTCAGAAATAGCTAAAACATCCCTGTGTTATCAACAGTTTTCAGCACAAATCCAAATCAGAGCCCCATACAACCTACTAGGAAGAAAATTAACTTTATATCAACCAAAACCAGCGCAAGTTATTTCTAAAGCCAGGCATATACTATAAGCTCACACTCTTATTGCTGAGCATAATAATGTTTTAATTTCCCATTGGTCTTAAGTGATACCAAGGACATTTCCTATCTGTTCATAAAAATGACAGTTTTTCCATGAACTCTTCAAATGCTGCTGAGTGGAAAGATGAATTCTATTGTTACTCTAGAACAATGTTTTGAAGGTTACCTCCATAACTATATACCAACAACAGCTGAGTATGTGTTTATTGGGTGGAAGAAATTTATTGCATCAACCTGCTGTGTGAGCAGTGAAGAATAATTTCATTGCTTGAAAGATTGTGGACTGGGATTTTTCTTGCCCTTCATTCTGTCAAAAGAATTGGGAGCAAAGCATGAAGAGCTTTCCAAAATTTTCTGCTGAGTCTCTTCTATCTTCATGGAGTCTAAAGTCTTTACCACACATAATTTTTGATACTCTTCTTCCATGGTAGCTCATGACCAATTTTTGCAGCCAGAATTTTTCTGGCAGAACTGTGAAATTGGCACAGTATTTAATGTGCCACTTGTCACTCTCGAAGCACTGTTTATTTCACTGGATATAAATTTTATATGAAAGCTGTTATGCAAAACAAAGTGCTTTAGAGAACAAAATACTTTATGGGAGAGAGATAGACAGACATATAAGAAGAATTTATGTTGAAATCCTGGAGTGTGTAGACTGTTCCCACTTCTACTAGTTTACTTCTGCTTGATATGTATCCAGAATTTCAAGCTTTTTTTTTTTTTCATTCTCTGAAAACCACTCGCAGTGGACTTAGTGCCTCTAGGTGATACATTAACGTGTTATAGCATAGGAATTTAATATGAACTGGCTATTCTTTTCTTGGATGTTCACATGGAGAAATGAAAACATTGTGGGGGTATTTTGTGGTGGTTTGGGTTTTTCCCCTAGTAAAGAGAAATTTCATCTCCAGTCACTGAAATAGAACATTAGCATGCTTGAGTTTTTGTTCAATAGAATTCAAGTATAAATATGATTCACCTAGATATAAAAATTTGGGGAAGGGATGTAGTTTTTGAAAAGTCTCTGCAGAAGTGCAGGTCCTTGATGTCACCTTGAGGGAATTCATCACAATGTGTTCTAATTTGGCTTGTCTGGTTGCCAAGGTAGATGTGTAGTTTTCAATCTTTGAACATTTTGTTGATCAAAGTAAGAACGGTGTCGATTTATAACTTCTGACAGCTTCAGCAATGGGCTTTTCTGTCAGGCAGTGTCATGTATAAGGGAGAAAGCAACAAGAACAGCTGATGTACTTAATTTATTTTGATAAAATACTTTTCCATAGGTGGTCAGTGCTAGAAACTTAGCATACTAACTGCAACACAATTTAAACATTTGCATCTCAAGGTCTTTTATGAGTACTGGCTCCTAAGTTAATGACACTAATAATATTTTTGTACTTAACAGGGAAATTTTTAATGTAGTTCATTACAAGATTGCTATTTTTTGCCTATTAGCAAGTATACACACCCTAAGGTGAAATTATGTCTTTCTTCATGTCAAAAGAAATTTCTTCACTTCTCTTTTATCCTAGAATTTCCTAATGTTCTATAATACACACACAAAACACCCCCAACCAACCAACCAACCAACCAACCAACCAGAGAAAAAGACTGCGAAGGATTATACTTTAAAATTATTTTCATAGAATCATAGTTAGGGTAGATTTTGTGATGATGATAACATACATTTTGACTTTGGGAGGTTTTTGAATTTATTATACTATACTTGCATTATGAAGAACCTGTTCAATCTCTAATTAGTACTTTTTCGTTAATATATATTTTAAAAATTGCTTTAAAGGTATTTACTGCTTTTTAATATTTTTTCAGGGAGTGCTGGAACACCTGTTGTTTTCAATGAAAATGGAGATGCTCCTGGACGCTATGATATTTTTCAGTATCAAATCACCAACAAGAGTACAGAATACAAAGTAATTGGTCAGTGGAGTAATCAACTTCATCTAAATGTAAGTACACCGTTTCCCTTAGTATTGTCCTGCTGAAACTGGCTGCTCATGGCTTGGATGGGTGCACTGTTCACTGGGTAAAAAACTGGCTGGAGGGCCAAGCCATCCGGAGATGACAGTGAATGGAGTTACATCCAGTTGGCAGCTGGTCATGAGTGGTGTTCTCCTGGGGTCAGTACTGGGGCCAGTCCTGTTTCATGTCTTTATCAATGATCTGGACAAGATGATCAAGTGCACCCTCAGTCAGTTTGCAGACGAGACCCTGCTGGAGAGTAGGAAGGCTCTGCAATGTGCTCTGGACAGGCTGGATCGGTTGCCAAGGCGAGTTGCATGAGGTTCAGTGAGGTGAAGTGATGACTCCTGCACTTGGATCACAACAACCCCAGGCAGCACTACAGTTTGGGGGCAAAGTGGCTGGAAAACTGCTCAACAGAAAAGGTCCTGGGAGTGTTGGTTGACACAGCAGATTAGGAGCCAGAGCATGCCCAGGCTGCCAAGAAGGCCAATGGCATCTTGGCTGTATCAGAATTACTGAGGCCAGCAGGGCCAGGGCAGTGATTGTCCCTCTATACTCCGCACTGGAGAGGCTGCAGCTGATAGAATCATAGAATCATAAACCTCTAAGGTCATTGAGTCCAACTATCAATCTAATACTGCTAGGACCACCACTAAACCGTGTCCCTAAGGCCACATCTACAAGTCTTTTAAATGCCTTTAGGGATGGTGATTTCGTCACTTCCCTGGGCAGGCTATTCTATTGCTTGACCACCCTTACAGTGGAAGAATTTTTTCCTATTATAAAATCTAAATCTGTGCTGGCACAACTTGAGGCCATTTCCTCCTGTTCTATCACTTGTTACCTGTGAGAAAAGACTGACCTCCACCTGTCTACAACCTTCTTTCAGGTAGTTGTAGAGAGTGATAAGTTCTCCCCGAGGCTCCTTTTCTACCTAACAGAATAACCAACCCCGGCTCCCTCAGCCGTTCCTCACAAGACCTGCACTCCAGAAAGAAGTGATGGACAGATGAAATTACTTGAAGTTGCACCAGGGAAGGATTAGATCAGACATGAGAAAAAATTTCTTCACTGAAAGGATGATCAAGCATTGGAACAGGTTGCCCAGGGAAGTGATCGCCATCCCTGGGGGTATTTAAAAGATATGCAGATGTGGCCTTTAGGGACATAGTTTAGTGGTGGACATGGGCACGTTACGCCAATGATTGGACTTGATGATCTTACATGTCTTTTCAACCTAAATGATTCTATGATTCTACCAATTTGATTATGATACTGACATTGGAGAATACTCATTTGAGTATTAAATTAATTTATACACTTAAAAAATATTGATTATTTATCTCTGTCAGTTGGCAGAACAAAGTACTTCCCCTGTGTTCTTGAGAAGACAGTAAAAGATAGCACAATAGCCTGAACCAAATTCTTTATATTTTCAAGTCAGATGGGTTGTTGTAGTTATCAGCCCCTTCAGATGATATTTTCAAATCATTTTATATCTGTTATTCTTCAGAGTGATTAATAAGTTAGGCAGGGAAATAATAACTCTTCCTTTAAAAAAAGGTATCAGACTAAATGATGGGGACAGGTAAATTGCCCAGGTATTTCAAATAATATAAGAGGATGGAAACGTATTTCATAAAAGACAAGTTTGGATTCTAACCACTTCTGATTTAGTTACAACATTGGGATGATGAACTACTGCAATAAAGATATTCCTTTAATATAAAGGGGGACTTTGGTGTTTTTCTATATTAATAACTAGGATTTGTATTGTCCCTTATTACTTCATGGCAGAAGGAATAAAAAGACACAATTTACCCATCCTTAGATGGTGTTTTTAATTGCTGTCTTCATGTGTTTTGCAAGTTTTGGGGTAGTTAAGTTACACCTGTGTGTGCAATTATATTTGGGTTGAAAATCGCCATCACTACAAAATTCAGAGGATATATTATGTAGTATTTGTATGACAGATAGGCATCAAAGTTTAATTTGAGAAGTTTTTGGGTCCAAGGCACTTCTTTCTGGCAGAGGATACCTTCATGCAAAGAGAGTAAAAGAAAAGTGAAGTTAATCTCTTTCCTGATTAGATATGCCATATACTTGAGTTGTGTTAGCCATTTGGGTACCTCTGCAAATGTGAAATACCAATGTAGTTTTGCTAAAGGCTGATGAGAAGGGCAACAGTGTGAATTGATGACTAGATCCACCAAAGCGAGTTTATGCAGCGAATTCAATCAAACCACAAAAAGAAGGTTTCAAATATCTCTGGTTTTCCATGTGAGAGGTTCCTGATGAAGAGTAACAAAGGCAGTGTAGGAAATATTTACAAATTATTCTCCTGCTCAGACTATTTTGCAATAATTACCTGAGTGCTATCCACAATAACACATATGATAGCTCCCCATTTTCAGCCACAGCTGTTAAACCTCTTTAGCATATCTACCATTTAATATCTGTAACTACTTGTCAGGGACTCATTTATTTAATTCGTCTGCCCAAATAGAAAAAAACAACAGAAGCTGTGTGTTGCAGATTGTGTGGCAATGTTATTTCCATTCACTAATCTGATATCTGTCTGTTGAAAGGCATGAAAGAAAAAAAATGGTTAAACAAGTTTAATATTAAACATTAATTTCTGGAAAACACTGCAGTTAGACCCTTATCATAACTATTGTGGAATACATTCCAGATTTTAACAAACGCTACATTTTTCTGAAAAGTTAGTGTTTATTAAATGAACTCAAAAACTGCTACACACATTTTGCACAAATGGTAGTACTAACATAGCAATTACATAGTAATATCTAAAAGCTACCTAAAAATTTGTGTCCGTTGTAGTTCCATTATGATCTGCCTTTTTCTATCTCCCCCTAGACTGCTAAATTTTTCATTAAGCCTGTAGTTCTTCAGTCCCTTTATTTCAGCCTCATGTATATGTACTCGAGGGAACTCTGATATATGATTGGATTGATGTTTACTCATACTACTGAAACCACACCATGCTAACCACATTGACCACAAATCTGACAGGAATGGATTTATCTAAGAATGCCCCTCATTAACTCTCACTAGTTAAGGACGTGTTAGAACGTTGTTTGGCTCTCTTTTTTCACCTCCATGAGCTCTTGTGCTGGATAAAACTGATTGTTCAAACTGTCAGGCAAGCTCTGTGTAGTATGTGGAGTTGTGAAGATGGGAATGGGTGGGCACAGTGCCCTGCAGTGCATGCTTCTGCTCCCAGCCTTGTGTTGGGGTCCTGCTCTTGCCCCATTGATGCCTTAGGATTTTAGCTTTTATATTTTCATGTATCTGTAATCCTGCAATTCTTTAGGGTATAACTCTGAAGTCCATATAGAGTGTTAGCAACTGCTTTTCCCATTTCGGTCAGACACAACAATTCCTCTCTAGGCCTGAGAATGAAGGACACCTCACTGTCTCAGGCCCCGAGAAATGCAAACAAAAGTGAGTTGGGGGGGAGCAAACTAAGAGAATGGGACTCTACTACCCGAAGCTGTAGTTGGACAATTAACCTCTGATATGCAAATGGACAAAACTTATGTCTGCCTGAAAAACGTGTGGCTGTTGTCCATCCTGGGTGTAGTCTCTGCGAGACTCCTGCACTGCCCAAGGTGTACCCTGTGAAGGCCTTTCAATAAATACCTGCCCTTTATCCTTTCACTCTGTCTAGCCTCTGTTCCAGGTCAGCCTCTACAAGGCATCACCACCGCCCCCTGCTCTGCTGCAGACCCCCTGCTCACACGGACCAGGATGCAAGCAGGCACACAGGGCTCACTCCCTTTAGATATTCTCTAAACTCTTAGCAGGTGTTGACGGCAGTTATAACAGATGATGATCTGCTGTGGCAAAGCTGTTGCCTCCTCTCACTAGACAAAATATATTAAAACCAAGTAATCTTTTTGAATGATTGTCAATACTCCAGATCATCATATTGCAAATTAGGAAGTGCTTTGGATTGCCAATGAATCATAGGGAACACAGTGGATGTTTTCATTAGTTTCTGTGAAAACATCTATATTTATTGAAAGTGAAGCAGTATTAAGATGGCAGAGCAATTTTTACCCTGCTGCTCTTTAAAGGAGATGCTTTTAAAATATAATACATTTCCCCCGTCTACTTTCTCTTCTAGTTTCCTTTTAATGAAGAAACATGTAACTATGATTTTTAGTGAATATTTGTAAGATAGATGTTCTCTGTAGAGACCTCTACCCTGGTTTTTACAGATATTTCTTCCTTAAATTGTGTGGAAACATGTTGTAGCTAAGATGTGTTTATGATTATGTTCATCTATACAGCTGGTATTGTGCTTCAGAAAATTTATAGTTTTTATTAATCTGTTTATTTTCCCTGTCAGAAAAATAAATCATGAAAGTATCAGGTTTTTAGTACACTTCAACCCTTGGAACAATTAATGTAAGACAACCTAGAACATATCTTCCATCTAAATAACTTAATCAAAAGGTTTCACTTTTCTATTTCTGATCTCCTCATTCCCCCTACTTTTCCATTTTCCGTTTCCTTAAGATGCTCTTGCTAATTTTTATCAGGTTTTAGCTGAAGGTTTGTTGTCTGGGCTGTGGCTTCTCACCTGGTAGCCAGCCCCGGTCTGCCTCTGGCCACATCCTCAGGATTCAGGATTGCTGCTCTGCTGATGTCTCTGGCTCCTCAAAGTTTCACTGACTCTGCAGGGTCCTTGTCAAGCTTCAGACTTGTTCCTCTCTCTTTGCAGTGCTGCTTTTCCCTTTGGGCAGAAAGTGCTGGCTCTGGCTGGATAAGACTCTGTATCACGCTCCCTGCGGGGCTCTTTCTCAGCAGGCTTCACCAGCTGCAGAAACCCGTCTAGCTCTGATGCTGGTTCCTTCATGGAGACTTCAGTAATATTAATGCTCTCCTTTAGGCTAACTGACCTTTTAAAATTCCTCTGAAGCAACTAGAGCTTCCAGATACAGGCACTTGATGACTACTGATCAGTCCTACTCTTGTAATTCTTACAAAGCAAACACATGCATGACAATGCTGATACAGTAGAGACGTTAAATTAATAGCAATCTTCCAAATATAAATTTTTGCATGATTCTTGAGTTTGAATAAGCTATGTCAGTCTTTGACAGACACAAAGAAACTCTGAAAGCAAATATTTAGAAACGTCAAACAATAATCTCAAAGAACCTGATTGTCTGATGATTCTGACCATGTAAATTTACACCTCTTTTAGTAAAGTCCTTTTACTCTCCAAGGCTTCCTGACTTGGAGTGATCTTAACGTACTGGAAATAACCAGACCTTTACAACTTTTAGTATCATTTTAAAGGAAAAAATAATTGCCTTGGAAGTTCTGCTCATTGATGATACATTAACTGTCAGTATTTTCTGTTGTTTACTTTCTCATTTTTTTTTCCTTTATCAGTAGAAAAAGGTAACTTAATTTTCAGGGAAGTCCGATAGTTAAAATGCTTTCTTCCCCAAAAAATATTCTGGTTTTTATAATGAATAAAAATTCAGGCAAAGGTAGCTGTTTCTGCAAAAGTTATGTTTTATTCATATTGCAACAGTATTTTTGCATACCAGGTCACACGTAAAAGTTCTCTACAAATGTGTGGGTTTAGCAAATCTGAGCTCTCAACCATGTAATCTCTGTACAAGGAAAGTTTTTAGAAACAAGCTTGCTTTTCCTTGCACTTATGATTTGAAATCAAGTTCTTTTTATGATTAATAATGAATTTCCCCTTAGTAACTGTGTTCTGTATTGCATATGTTGTTATAAGGGCTAGACTGAGATGTCGACTGGTGGCTTTTGTCAGTGGCAGTAGATGGAAATAGTCCCAGTCCTAAAGTTTTAATAACAAGCTCCTGAGTTCCTTTCCTTAGAAACCCATTCAGTTTGTTCTGGTTCATTTTTGAACATCTTTTTTTCTCCTCTTAAAAATGCTCTATTTTTATAGCTAAATACCAGTTGGAAAAAGAAAAGTTGAAATGTTAAAGAATTTTAAAATCTAATATTTGACTTTAAAAAAAAAATTGACATATTTTTAAATACAGTTTGAAACATTCTCAGATTGCCTTTCAAGCTTATACATTGTTTGGTCTATCAAAATCTGTGTTTAAAGATCCCAATATGAAAAAATATGTAGATCTAAATCTATATTCTTCCAAGTTAGTGATTTTGATTGATGAGTCTTCAGGCAGACACAATTATTGGTGATTTCAAAATCCTACATTTAGGTGATGCAGCTAAAATGCTCGAGTGGATATCAACTTACGTGATACTACTCCTTAAGAAAAATCCAAAGCATATAAAACCCTGCATGTTTCCTTGGGACAGTTCAAGGCCAGGTTGGATGCGGGTCTGAGCAACCTGGTCTAGTGAAAGGTGTCCCTGCCCACAGCAGAGGGGTTGGACCCTATGATCTTTCAGGTTGCTTCAAACTCAAGCCTTTCTATGATTCTGTGTTTCAAGTGAAAGCAGTGAATTTTAAAGACAGAATTCACTTGTATTTGTTTTGTTGTTTAGTTTGGGAGTTTTGTGTGGTTTGGTTTGGTTTTTTTTCACCAAAGCACAAGAGTTCTGTTAAAAGAAAAAAGAGATTTTACAATAACAGATTTCTAACATTCTCTTAGAAATAATAAGATGCATAAGCTTTCAGATTTACGGAGTGTATGCACTGAGGATATAAATGATTCAGGGGCATCCATTTTTCCATAATGATCTTGATTTATGACAAAAACTATAAATTAAAATTACACTGATTTGATGAACTATCAGAGAGACAGACATAACCATCATCAGCCTTAAGCATAGTGATTGGTGAACTAGTAAAATTTGGGAACCTCACACTGACAGTGAGCTTCCCTTCAGGCAGCCAGATCATGAAGAGATTTGAATCGGTATTGGATTTCTCTTCTTTTCTAGGCCTCATCTCTTGTATCTAACACTGAAGGAAGCCATCAACACTGAAATGAGTCAATTATTTTTGGAAGTCACAGATTCAAAATACATTAGTTCCCTTTCTTGTGACATGGTAAAAGAAAAAATTCTGATGTTTTGTGTAACTGCATTAAATAAGTTTCAAGCTTTGCTGTAGGCCACTATATTTCATTAAAGCGATCAGAAAGCCTCTTTTTTTCCTGTGGTAGCTATTATATAATTGATGTTTTTAAAATGCTGAACCTAAGCCCTGTGTTTAACAAAAGATCACAGTATGGTGAAATACACAACAAAAGCACTTAGTGCTGTATATGGTTATATCTATAAACAAAATATGACAATCATATGGCCTGCAGGGTGTTCTTCTCCCTGCGTGTAATAGGGCAGTAGAGTTCAAACTCTCACTCTACCCATGTTATCTGACTGAAAATTGTTGATACTGAGTTAAAAGTAATACTCAGCGAGACAAGCAGAAAACGTTTTAGGTTCTTCTATTCTTCTCAAAATTATTCTGCTGTCTTCCTTTATTCTACACAAGGCTGAAAATAGGAGAGACTATTATGGTTTTTAGACAAGTTAGGTTTCACAAAGCTAGTCCTGATCTTAGCACTGCTCAAGTAGTATGACTCAGGATTTGTTCTTCCCTACTGTTAGTGTCTTCGGTCAATCTGAAAATTGTTTCTGCTAAGGACCAATTCTAGACTAAAACGAAA
This sequence comes from Callaeas wilsoni, assembly GCA_013398955.1. NCBI lineage: Eukaryota > Metazoa > Chordata > Aves > Passeriformes > Callaeidae > Callaeas > Callaeas wilsoni. The sequence goes on from VWPU01011166.1 coordinate 30,014, forward strand.
AGTCAGCAGAAGGCTATAGTAGATGCAAAGTGGAAGCAAGACAAAAAGTACAAGAAATGTGGAATAAAATTGGGATTTTATGATATTGAAATGTTATGAGTTGTATTGATATAAAAAGCTTTGTAATGGAGAGGAAATAGGCTGAATGCAGATGTTAAAAAAGCATTAAATGATTTTAAGGAGTGCCCATATGAGACAGAAACTATTTCAGACATGACTGAAAATCAAAACAGAACCTGGATTCAAGAACCAATGACCTTAGAAGAACCCAAGAAGAATGACTACTTGCCTTCCTTCTGAAGTTTTTTACTTCTTTGGTCCTAATAGTCTTTTTTCCCCCTCGATAAAATAGACTTCTTGACTGATTCTCTAGAGAAAAACAAACAAATAAACAAAAGAAGAAAATGGATAAAAGATAGCTGCTGAGAAAATATCCTGAAACTTGATAACCATTTTTACTTCATTAGAGTGATAGTAAATTGCCAGTGAAACAGTCTCTGCTTGAGAGTTAGGATGAATAGTGACTTTTTTCTCACCTTGTCAGGGTGAGTGAAAGTCAGGTTCCTCAAATGAAGCATGAAGTTGCAGTTGTATGTTTGGCTGTGAATTTGTCACAGGATTCTTGAGTGGGTGGTAGATATTTTATAGCGTTTTGTGTTCATCCTTTGTAAAAGTGGAATGATTAGAATGAATTGTTCCTTGAATAGCCATAGCCAACAGGACCAGGAGTATTCCTGTTTTTTCAATAAACCGGAAAAGAATGACAAGCATAGCACTTGTGTTTTAAAATATTCTTTTCTCTTCCACAGTAAAAGAACAGTGTACAGTGATAGAACAATAAAAAATTCAAGAGCTTTTAAATTTATTCCTGGAGAGTTTTGCATTCATGTATGGGACTTCAGAGCAGGGCTAGCTGCTCCCCTGGTACAAGCTAATGGAGCTTTAGCATGGACAAACAGCTACTTGGCATAGCAGGTAGTTTCAGCAAGTCTGCGATGAATTGTTTTGTGAGGTTCCAGTGTGAAACATAGAGTATGAGCATGTTTCTTCCCCAGTCTCTTCTCCCCTTTCCCTTCCCCCTCACCCCAAAATTTATATATTTCTTGTAATTTCAAAATTGAGCTGCCCTTTAAACTTTGAAGCAAATTTTAAACCTTAAAAGCAAAAATTATAGATTAAATGATTAAATTAATTATTGTTCATTTGTGTTACATAATGGAAGTCTACGACTAAATTAAAAATCATTAAATGGAGAATGAAAAAGGCCTTCAATGGTTATTATATGATGAAAGAGAATAACCAGCAGTTAGCAGAACATTACTGTATGATTATTTTTTTCCGTTTGCTTTGCTGCAATTCACTTGATCTTGCACTAATATTATTTTAATTACTTTAGGATAGTCATCTAATATTTATCCAGGACTTTTCATCCTGATAAATCCCCAAACACTATTTTTAAAAAAATAATTATTTAAAGATAGGGAATTAATTATTTTCTGAATATCCAAAATGGTATCACCAGATTTAGTGGTGATGTTAATACATCTTAAGGCGGGGAATGAAGAATGCATAGCTAATTTAATTGTAGCTTCAGCTCGAAGTAAACAGATTTAGTGTTGAATATGTCAATAAAATATGACTGGGTCAAAGAAGGAGGATTGCAGTGCTCTCTCTGGTAACTGCAGGAAATGAAGTGAACCTCCTTTTATGGAAAACTTAGATATAAAGCTAAGCAATAGCTTTGGAATGGTTAACTGATTTGCATCACCAGAGGCCATTGCAGCAAGAAACTCCTAGACTTGTGATGTAATTCATCTGTTCTCTTCAATGCTGTGAGCTGCTTAGCAGAACTGTGACTTCACTTGGAAAAGTAAAGTAGCTGGAGAGAGTCCAGCTGCAAGCAATTATAATGATCAGCCATCTAAAAGTATGCCTTTAGGGAAAGATTGAGCAAATTCGGGTTGTTTAGTCTGAAGAAAACTGCACTGAGGGGGGTTATGTTAATCTCTTCCAATACAGAAAGGATTATTCAGGAAAAGAACAAACTGCTAGGCATAGTTAATTTGGCTATTAGGAGAAGGAGTGGATTTGAATTACAGTGAGAGATATCTAATGCAGACATGCTGGAAGATTCTAAGGATGAGGATAATTAAGTACTGGGCTGCCCTGGGAGGCTGGACAATCTTCAGAACTGTGGGCTGGTTGGAGCAGGTGAGCTGTAAATATTAATTTTGCATAAGTGATTCAGAGATTGGGCCATCACTTCTAAAGTTTCCTGGGTTTTATTTGTTTGGAGGGTTTGATCTGCTAATAATGCCCTCGGAGGCAACTTCCTGTATCCCTTGAGCAAATGCTGGGAGGCATACAAGCAACTGGACTCCTATACTTGAAGTTTTGTGAGTGAATACAAGACTGTCTATGTCTTTAGCAAGAGCTCTAGAAGAAAGCCATGAAATATTTATCAAGTTATAAACCTGTTTACTTATTTAGGATCTTCTTTTGCTTCAGGTTGTGCATCACTTTACTGGGTAAGGACAACTTTTCTATCAGTTTTCCATTCACATATAGGACTCCAATTTGGACTTCTTTTTTACATGCTAGGTGTTTAATATATCCCAAACTGATTTAAGTTCCTTTATGTGGAAAACAGTTTATTATTATAGCAGTGGTGATTTCTTTCACTTAGACCTTCTTTCCCCATCACTTAGAGAAGCATTTTCCCTGTAAACAAAAGAATTTACCATACAATATTTAAAATGCATCATTAATTATACAAGACATAGGAAAAGTAGGATAATTACAATTTCTTGTTTACTTTATTCTTGTAAATACTTTTTTTTCCTAAACAGGTATTCTGTAAAATCGCAAAAGACAGCCTAAAGAATTTAGCTGTCATGAGAGTACATTGACATTTTTCTATTTTTCTATTTATTGGGCCTAGTTGTGATCTTTTTATTTGTTCTCAAAATATTTAGTACCTGAAATCTGCCTTTGCCTTACAGAAGACAGCTAAAAGGATCTCAAGAGACTCTCTAGCCCTTGGATAAAGTTAACATCTTCTACACTTACGTTGTTCTAAGGGTGAAGACTTTCCAGCTTCTGAAGGCATTGTCTTTCATTTTTTAGCTACTCTTATCTCTCTGAAATGTCTTATAAATACCTAACTTTACTCTTTATTGCTATAATTTAAGCCTATAGCATATTTTTTTCAGTGTACATCGAGCACATCCTCATTCTTTTCATGTATTTGAAGACTGTTGTTTTACCTCCTAGGCTATGTTATTTCTTCAGGCTATACAACAGGAATTTGTTCAATTTAGTCACATAGATCATGTTTTCTAGATGTGCTTCTGATCTTTGCAGATTTCCTCTGGACTCCCTATTTGATTCTCCTTCAAAGGGAAACACAATGATCTAACCTTCAGAAAGTGTTCTGACTGCGGTCTCATTCGTGCAGAGTACAGGAGAAACATAATTTCATGTAGCCATGAGTGGAGAGAGCAGAGGGGGAAGATTGTTGTATCTATCTGCATTTATCTGGCATTTGCCCCTTTTGCAACAGTACGACATTGGTTCAATATATCACAATCTACTAGAGCTCTGAGATCTCTTTTTCTTCTGAAGAGCTGCTACCTCCGTCCTTCCTGACCCATAATGTACTGCTAGTTGTCCCTGTTAAGCTGTATGCTTCATTTTCAGACTCTGCAGTACCATTTGAAATAAGTATTCTGACCCTCAGCATAGCTTCAGCCTTTTCCAGTGTTACTGCCCAAATCTGATCACCATATACTCTATTTTATTGTCCAAAAAAAAAAGAGTGCTTATTACTAGTATTGAATAATAGCAGACTAACAATAGCCCTTTCCAGGCCACATCCAGTGCCATCCCTTCCCTTCTGACAGTAAATCAACTACAAATTTTATCTTTCCACAGCTTTCTGATATAATTTGCACCTAGCCCTTAGGGGCTAAATCTGTTTCACTAGGTTGCTTATGACTGAGAGTGTAATTTGAGATGGTGTCAAAAATCTTTCTAATGTTAAGATAAATGACACCTGGCTGCTTGTCTCTTATCCACATTGCCTGTTGCCCTCTCACTGAAGGAAATGTGACAGCTCATTGATGACAGATCCCTTTCGGCTCTTACTTGTCTTGTTTGTTTTCTCTGTGTTTTTGGAAAGTGTTTGTTTATTTCTTTCAGGATTTTTCTTGGAATCCAAGTCAAAATGAATGATTGATAATTCCCTGGCTTCTTCATTCCCTCTCTTTTCAGAATGTAAGCACTAGGTTTCCCATTTGCAAATTCTCCATACTTGCCCATACATTCTCAAGAAATTTCTATATACTCAGTTCTGTAAATATTATAAAATAAATCCCAATATTTTCAGTCTCTATGACACCCCCTCACTTCCTCTCATTTTGAAAATCTTCACCTTTCTTTCTTTAATAAGAAGTATTTTTAGTTTTGGTTTGGCTTTTTTTTTCCCCCTGACTAAATGTGTTGTGTGGCACTTTCTCTAGCTTAACCTACTTCCTCGTGCTTGTTTTTGTTCCTGCCAGATCACTAGGTCTCTCTGCCGAATTTTAAGTTGAATTATTGACTCTTCATTCTAAGCAACAGCACAGACTTGGCAGTGAAAGCTCCTCCCCTGCTGCTGGAAATCTCAGTGTAAAATACAGTCGGTTTTCTGCCTGTTCTGAGTTAATTCAGACTTTCACGCTTTTTGCATACGTGGTGTTGCTACCTGTCTGGAACTGTGTTTAAAGGGCCAGTGTGATTTCTTTTGTTTATATAGTGCTGAAATTCAAAATCTTTAGCATAAAAAGAGCTGACTCTTCATGAAGAAGAGCTGGTAAATAAGATATGTGCCATTAAAGTGGGAAACCATCTTAAAGTAGTGTCCTGGTGTTTAGGAGTTTGATGTGTTTCAGGGTAGAATGTACTACACATATTAACAGGGTTTTTTCCTAAAAACAGGTGAGACAAATATGTCAGGAACAGTTTAGGTATAGTGCCTCTTTTTTTGGAGACAAGTAAATAAATTTGATCCCTGTATTTCAGCTAAGTTTGTTGGTTCCTCTGTCAGAGTCAATGAAGGTTGCTGAGGTGAGAGCAACTTTTCCCAAAATTTCAAGTGCTTCACTTTGCTGAAACATTTGTCAGAAGCTGAGATGCCCAGGATATTTCAGCTATGTTTTATGTAACTCTTTGGGAGGTCACTGATGGAGCCAATGCCTTTGTGCTGTCTGTCTCAGTGTTGCTTATGCTAGGATGGAAAGCTCAGTAAATAGATACAAAATCGCCTTGATTTCTTCTTTCTGTTCCCTCGTTAAAAATCTTTTTTGGCAAAATTTCCTCAAAAAGCCCCTGTTTGGAAGTATGCTATGGATGCTATCATGCTGATCTGTGTTGCCGTATTAGTTTTAGGATGTTCTGTTCTGTATTCTGCCAATACTCTGCTCTCCTTTATCTCACAGTTTGACTGTGAGCTCTTTGGGATTGAGACCATAATTTTTTCTTGTAGGCTTGTATAGCCCTTAGTGCAATTGACATCTTGGTCTGTGAGCAGTGCGAGAATAAAAAGACTATATTATCTGTGTGTTGGTGTTAATTTGTAGGAAGGGTGGTGCAGAATGGAGTTTAGAAGCATTCATTTTTCAGTTTCATAAGCACAGCACCTTTTGCTCTGATCAAGAAACAGGAAATAGATTAAAAATAGTGGGGGAGGATTAAAACTAAAACAAACTTAGCATCTTTTTCTTCATATTGAACTGAGGGTTTTTGTGATTGGCTAATTTCTAGTTTTAAAATAATTAAATATTAAAGATAACAAAAACTGTGACAGGTCATCCCCTTAAGACATAATAACTTGTTAGCATAATGTCAGTAAACTTACTGAGCTGAACTAAATCAGCTGAAGGTCAAGCCCAGTACATTTGTTTCACAGGCCATCATGAAGGAGTTTGGGGACAGCAGCTCTTGTTTTGATAAACTCACCTTTAACCAATACAATAATTAAAAGCCTGCCATGGTGAATATTTTTCATGAAACAATGAGATTTATGAAATTATATAGTCCTAAAAAAAAACAACCCTGTATTAAATTCCTTTAAATTCAAATGGCAACTGTGCTGACCCCCTTGCGTTCCTTTTGTCTACGCTGAGCTGTGAAGTGGGGGAGATTCTGAGGACCATTGGGATTGAAAGGCACCTGGCACAGATTGGAGGGAAATACAGTAGCTGTGGAGCACTGGCCTCGGGACAAGCCAGCTCTAACTTAGGTAACTGTAGCTAAAAGAAATGGATTTGGGAGGGAGCATGTTTTTTATGGGTATTAAAACTTTCATCAAGAAATGCAACTAAGCTATTAAAATAGTGATGGGCCTTGGGCAGAACTGAGGAGATTCTCCGGGCACAAAGTCAGTCTTGTTAAAAACTCTTTGCCAGAGCTATGCTCCTTTTCTTTTCTCAAAGCACTAAATTTTTTAAGGTATGCTTGCAGGCTATTTCTGCATGATCAACTGTAGGAAGTAAAAAAGTACTTCAAGCATTATGGCTCACATGGCCTTAGTACTAAGCTGATCAAAACCAATCAGCTGACAAAAAAGTGTGATCTTGGAAGATTTCCTCTCAAAAGCCCACTTACTTCAAAATCTAAATCTGACAAGTTTTTGGGGAGTTTAGTTAGTTAGTTTGTTTTTGAGTGTTTGTGAACATAGAATCACAGAATCATCTAAATTGGAAAAGACCTTTGAGATCATGAAGTCCAACCTATGGCATAACACCTCCTTGTCAATTAGACCACGGCACTTGGTGCCACATCCAGTATTTTCTTAAATACCTGTTTAATTATATAGGCAACATTATGTCACAGTCTGCTTTTGGTAGCATATAATGACTTCAATCCCTATGTGTACATCATGACTTTTATTTATAAATGTTCATAAAATTCTCTTCAAGTGCATGCCAGGGACATTTAAGGGCAGCAAGGACCTCTAGGTAAGGATAGGCAATAGAGATTGTCCATGTGAAAGTGGTCTGCACAAAGAATAACTTTGGAAACCTGATTTTAGGTCTGATCATTGTTACTAATTATATGTTTTTAAAATATAGAAAGTAGACCACTAAAAGAGCTTTCAAAAAATCTGAAGTCTGCCAATGTCATCTAAAATAAGATATTTCTGTGGTGGTGTGTTTTGGTTTGTTTGGATTATTTGATTTGATTGGGGGTGATTTTTTGTCTCCTTTGTAAATAAAGAGGCTATCTTCAGAAACAAGTGCTTGAAGATTAATCGTGGTTCATGCTTTCAGTAAAGAAAAAAAAAATCTCATATTGAATAGAAGTGCCTGCTAGATTTCTGTAAAATTCCATTTGGTGGTTATACAGAGCACAAAAAAACCCAAAAAAACACCCACAAAAATCAAAACTAAAAAGAGCAAAAGTAATATAGATCCCAAGCCATATAAAGGCTAGCATTTTAAAACTCTATAGCACTAATAGCACTAATAAACACTCTCTGTATATTGTGATACCATGGTATGATTTTTCTCTGTTTTAGGTTAACATAGTGTATTCCTCTATATAAGTATTCAGCAGTCATGAATTATAAGACTTAATTAGCAAGGTTGGTTTCTCTGAGGTAAAATTACAGTATCAGCCCACTAAATAACATACTTGCATTAATAAAGCAAGGCAAGTATTTAAACGTTTCCAATTAATAACATAAGAATCTTTATATTTTTTATAGTGTTCTTTTCAATTTTTGTTTATTACCTTAGAGCATCCTTCCCTATAATTATTTTTCCCTATCTGAGAGTGACTTGTTAATATGTTCAGAACAATAAAAATACATTCTCTTTATTTTAGTAATTCCAGAGATTAGTTATATTGCAGTTCTGAAAACTGGAGATGACAAGAAAGATTATGAAATGCTGAGAATGCACAGACTTATGATGATGTTTTTGGTATTGATTCTTTGAAAAAATATTGCTCAATTTTAAAAGTAAAAGTTGTTTTAGTCAAATTTTCTAAACTATAAGTAATTGTTGGGCTAAAAACCTTCTAAACCTGAGAGATGGACATCAGTTATATCACTACTTGAACTTTTTACCCACATTTTCAACTAAAATGTCTCCACTCCTCCTGTCTGCATGACAGCTTCTCTTCAGAGGACTGAAAAGTTGAGATTCAAGAAGGTTAAATAATTTGCCCAGGGTCACAGAGTCAGACTGTATCAGAGCCATATAGGCTATGTCTTGGCTTAGAGACCAAAGCTGCACCACTAATAATATCTCTCTCCTTCCTTCCTTCCTTCCTTCCTTCCTTCCTTCCTTCCTTCCTTCCTTCCTTCCTTCCTTCCTTCCTTCCTTCCTTCCTTCCTTCCTTCCTTCCTTCCTTCCTTCCTTCCTTCAATTCAGAACATTTTATATCATACTTTCATAAAAATAACTATACATACATACATACATGTAAATAGTATGTAAATATAAATATTCAAATGTAAACATTCAAATAAAAATTACATTAAATTTAACTGTTTTTCCTTTAAGAAAGCTGTGAGAGAGATAAGATATTTGCCTAGGAGGAAATTTGGGGAGGTGGATTTACAGTTAGGAGAAATCATCTTCCATCTGGATTCTAACAACCACCTGTACTTCTGATCCTAAAGAAAAAGAGAAAATTGATTTGTCTTATAGTATTTCAGACTGATTCTTTAATACTCATCAAGCTTCTCAGACTCCTTCTAAAACTGATATGACTGCCTTAGTTTTCAACCAGAACATGGTAAAACCAAAGATATAATCCATGTTCTTTGCAGAAATCTTGGAATATCTATGCCTAAAATTCCAGAAAATGGTATGTCAGTTGTTAGGAAAAACATCTGTATAGGGTGAATGATGTAAATAATTTACAGCCATTATAGCAAATCTGGTGATAGGGATCTTAGACTGACATGGCAATCTGGAGTAATTCTCAGTGTTGTTTATTTTGTTTTTTTTTAGTATAAATTGTATTTTTTGTAATTGACTTATTTCCCTTCTGCATATGCCTGCTTAAATACTTGTAAGTTTTTTCTGTAGGTATATCCAGCTTTTCTCTAGAGGGATAAGTCTATCTGGGAGGCTGAATGCAATGACCATTATATTTAGACTCATGAATTCCTTTAGATGAACTAGTTTCAGTTTAATTTTGGATTTTAATAGTTCAGATTAAAAACTTTAAAAACATTAAAAACTTTAACTTTTACTGTGAGAATAGATATATTAGACAATTAAAAAATCTAAATACTAGATGAAATTCCCTTAATTCACTCACTTGCTATGCTACTTTGATGGACCTTTTTGTCAGAACGTAAATACTTCCAGGAACTTGAGATAAAAATAAGAAAAAATAGTGATAGTTGGAGGTGATATTTCAGTTCTTTGTCATTATTATACCTAAGAATCTGAATATCTATTAAAAGTCCTATGAATTTATATGTAAGACTCCTGATGATTCTGAAAGTCTTGGCTAACTGTCTACAGAAAAAGATGTCTGTTTGCTCCCACAACTCTTATAATTACCACTTATAATTACCACTCTATCCAGAACTCACAAAATTCCTTTTGTTACAATAAGAAAATTAAACATTTATTTTTCATTTTAGAAATGAGTATCTGGCTCTAAGATTTGAAAGAAAAATTAAAATTCTTGCACGTGATGATATAGCATAATCAGAAACATTTAAAAATTACCCAAGCGATGTACTCTGAAAAACTCTCTGAAGGTAGTCCAGGTGTCTTTGTCTTGTTCATAGGTTGCTGAAATAAGTAAGTGATAACTTTCTCCACGATAATTAAGAACGGGAAACAGAGTTTTTTTGTATATATATATATAGGGCACATATTTCAGAAATTATATTTGACCTATTAATAGGATTTTTGATCAGTCTCCTCCAGTTGCTGAGGACATTGCTAAATGAACGAGTTGCCTGATTATTGGAAGAATGTGGGTTCCAGGAATGTGAATGTGCTATTTGTACTGTATCATGTCAATCTTATATTCTTTTAGCTGAGTTCTCACATCATTAGTTTTTTAGCTCTATTATTAAATATTAGAGGGAATTGTGTTTGTAATGTTCATGAAGGACAGAGGTGTTTATTTGGTTTTGATATGAAATGGCATTTTGTCTGTGTTTTAATGGTTTAGTGAACTGTGAATCTTAATGCTGCACATTAAAGGAAATTGCAGCTCCATTAGGCAGATATCTCATGTAGAGATGATTTTTATGTCCATTGAAATAGCAATGAAGCCATTCTATTTTTGTATGATGATGCCTTTCATAGAAAATGAATACATGTCTTACAGACATGCTGTCTATGTATTTCTGATGTTTTCACTCTGGTAAGTATTGGAATAGTAGGAAATGGAACCACATCTTAGGGAAATGTGAGGTATTTCATGATAGCACATCAACCTATCAGACATTTTTCGAATTTAGAGAAGCTACACAAATAAAATTGACATAATGTTTAAACCATTACTAATAACAGATACAGAGCAAGGCTATCCCAGTCCAGCTGAGCTAGATGATGTCAGATACATTTAGCAATGACCTTTGCCTTGTAATATACTGTAGTGAACTGGATCTAGAAGATGTCACATGAAAATGAGGTGACAAAATAAGTCTTCCAGAAACCATGTTTACCCAGGAGTACTTAACAATCTGAGACTTGCTTAGCCTTGGCAGGGTCTGAGCAGTGTAAAGAATGCTGCATACCCAGACATTTTAATCAGTAAGAGCTGAAGAGATGCAGAACTTCATCCTTTTTCAATGTCAAAAAGCACCCAGATTTCTGTGTTTCTTTTGCCTGACTTTGGCCTCTTTAACAGGTTTTTTCCCCCTATGAGAATCCTTAGAAATGTGTGCCTAAAGTTAAGATCCCCTGAAGTTAGTTTTGTAACATTTGAACTTCTAGATCACTTTAGGGCAAGTTTTCCAAAGTATTTATATTGTGAAAAGTGCAGATGGAAGCATAGTGGAATTTTCAAAAGCAGTTAAACAGACAAGGCACTTAACTCTCATTTAATTTAATTAGCTGTATTGAGCAAGTTCCCCTTGGCACTTTTGAAAGTTCCACTGCTAAGTGTTTATGTCTACATTAAACATTATGATTTTCAGAAGAGGATGAGCATCCAGCAACTCCCTTTGAAGCTTGACTATTACAGGTTTTCAGTAGTTCTGGAAGTTATAGTTGTCCCTTGTTCTATGTTCCCAAATGATCCTCCTTTGTTTTGTTGTTTCTTAATAGTTCCTGCTGTCATTTATTGTATACAGTTAATCTCAGAGAAGAAGTGGGATCAATAGTACTAGCTCATAAAGAGAGAAAAGTAAGGACATGGGTGAATCTTCTGCACAAGTTCAAGAAACTGGAATCTTTGATACATACAATCAGTGAAAAAACTGATAGAGATTTAAGACTATTGTAATTATGTTTTGTACTGCATTTACTTATTACTTTTATATTATGCGAAATAATAGCTCAAAAATACATTACAGGCAAAGACTGCTGCAGGTTGTAGACAGCTGGAAGTGAAGCAGATGACCAGAATTAGCATGGCTTTTCAGTATTAACGTCTGCATATACAGAAACCCGTAACAGACTTGTTCATGTGTAATAAAAGCACAGTGCTCACTCTGAGGTATGGCTTCCCCTGCCCTATCCTCTGCCTCTGCTACAGTATTATCCAAGTAGCAGTCTGAGGATATACACACATCAGCATCTTGGTTTCAACCAAGAGTCCGCTTGTGAAATGAATCTACTAATTATTCCCACTTAGCACACTCACTCATTGTGGAGTGGGTCTTGGGCTAAGTGAATTGCATTGCTTTTGGCTGAAATGAAAACAGAATATGCTTTCCAGAAGGATAGTTAATCTTCATTAATGATTATCACTGTTCAATCCCCTGACCTATGCCAAAATTAGGTCAATACAACCTTCTTCTGCAGACTCTAATTTCAAATATAGACCAATGTGAACATCAGGTCCTCAGAATTAACAGCTTTTCTCTGCCAATTAGTTCTTACTGTGTCACATTGCTTGTTAATGAAGCTATAAACTGAGTTGTCAGCTGGTTGTGTTCATGGGAGAATCCCATCTTTCTACAAACTTCCATAATTAACATCCTACAATGCCAGAATTTTCTCAGATATACAAGTATCTTGAAGAGATTTTCAATTTCAAACACTGGCCAATGTTTCTTGGGACTATATCTTCTCTTTCTTCTTAAATAGAAAATGAAATACAAAACTAATAAGCAAGAACTCAAAACATTTTTTGAAAAGATTTTTGATAAATCTAGGTTACCCTAAATGTGTTTTTTTGCCTAGAAAAGTAATCCAGACAATCCAGATTTTAAAGCATAGGATTTATACCTTGTAAAATCCACCTGCCCCAGCATTCATTTTGGTTATTTTCCACATTGATTCAGAACGTTTTATGCTTTAAGATTCTATTAGTGTTTGACTTTTTCTATCACTAACCAGTCAATAGTGCTTATATTCATAATTAATTTATTAGGGAAAAAAATTTCTTTATCCAGTGAGTTTTTCAACATTCATAGCTTTATATAACTTTATATGCTGGAAATTATATCTTTTTTTAGTTTGTGTCAGATGTACCAGGGTGAAAAACATAATATGAATCGTTACCAGTTAGCTTCAGAAGTAGGAATTTATTATTAGTTGTTGCCTATGTGAAGCTTAACCTGAGGCACTCTAATGCTTTGCCAACCATGAAGACATTTTAGGCATGTTTTTAGTCAATTAAAATACTGTCAAGACAAAAGTATGTGAAATCATAAATAGCTGGAATATTATAGAAGTTTTTTTTCTTTCTTTCTTTTCAGTAAGGTAGAAACTCTAAAAGACAAAGAGGAATTCTCTGTACTTATCTAAGCCATCGATTCACAATACAGTAAATGTGACCTTAGGATGCTTAATGCCAGATAAGAACCGCTGTAGCCTCATGGTATTAAATACTGATCTGGTATAAACTCACCTTGCTAATTCAAATGTGTTTAAAAATTGGACACCTAAGCTTTATCCAGTCAGGCTTTCTGCCGGATCAGATATTGCCTGTCCATGCCATTCTAAGTTTATGCTGGATAAGGTGTTGTCTGCTCTCCTGGTGATTCTGTATTGCGTGCTATAATCTAGCCAATATGTAGCACTGTCATTTTCTGAGTCATCCCAAACTTATCCCCAGATCTGGATTCATGACCATGGCCTACTGTTGCCCCCATTATTGTAGTATGTGACTAAATCACAAGCTTTGTATTTATTCTCCTAGCAACAATGTGAAGGTGAATTGTCTTTCCTGTCATGCTGATTTCATCATAGCATATTTTGTCTCATGTTTAGTAGATGAAACAATAGGGGTTATGTGGGCTTTTAGAATTTCAATGATTAAAACCAGGAGATTGTAGTAGAGGTGAATTTTTTCTTAGTGTGTCAAGTGCTCTGCTGGAGCTCTATCAAAGCTGTTTCATACAAAACTAGGATATTCTTGTGCTTTTTAGGAAGCTAATTGCTTAAATTATTTTCTTTTCCATAGTCACCAGATGATGTATTTTGCATAGTCATCACAATCCTTGATATAAAATCTGGTAGACTTCTGGGGATTCAGGGTCCCCTCCCACTGAAATCCTTGAGTGACTCTAAGGGTTCACCGAGCTGGTTTTTGAGCAATTCTTGTCTCCTTGTTACTCTCTAGTCCCTTGCTTGCCCCTTGGAGGGGTGAACAACATCAAAGTCCTACAGCTGAGGGGCGCAGAGGAGAGGAGGCTCCTGGCTGCTTGCTGCTGCTTCATTCACCCTGTGCGGTGCTCTAACTGGTGCTCTGGCCCTCTGAGGAAGGCAAATAAGGCTGGCAATGCTACATTGTGATTTCCTCTCAAGTCTGTTGAAAAATTGCTGGAAAAATAAACTTTAAAAGCCAAAATTATCCCTTTTTATACGCTGTCCTCATTCTGTCCTCCTCCAGAAGGAACTGAAAACATTCCTGACGCCTGAAGTTTTGTTACTGCTGTTTCACTTATAAATAAAGCCTCCAAATGAAACAAAAGTGCTAAGTACTTAATGGGCGAGAGCAAGGACAGTGCTTTGTCCTTGCGGGCTCACCGCCTCCCCCAGGAGTGAAAAGTGGGCCCAGAGCAACAGGAGCGGTTCTGGTGCCCGCGCTGGCTCTGCTCGGCCCGCAGCCCGCTTTGCTCACAGAGAGCTCTGCGCGGCACGGCTCAGTGGCCGTGCGCTGAGGACAGCCGCACCAAACGGAGCCATCATTTTAAGTAGGAAATTCTTTAAATCCAAGACTTTCCTATTCAGATTTTGTTGCAGGGCGTGCAGGAAGAATACATAGGTGGATGAAAAAAAGTATATTTTGTTAATGTGCTGCTGTGGAGAAAGCTGGGATTTCTAAAACAACATTGCATTATTCTGTGCTACAAAAGGATCCCTGGACTTATTATATCAGAAGAACTAAAGCAGTAGTCATGATATCTTTTTCTATTATTATTCAGAAAGCAGTATATACTTATTTTAATCTTCTAGAAATGTAAACAAAACACTTTTGAGCATTTCAAGGCTTTGAAGGTGGAAAAGTATAAAATATCCACATTCGTGGAAGGGGTGGCATCACAGATCTTTCTTTTCTGGCACTCTTTATTCTGCCACAGATGCATGGAGATTTTAATCTATTTCTTTACTGTACCAGAAATTGCTCTGAAGCTCACTCTGAAAATAGACTTATTTTTTAATTAAATGTTTGAGAACTAATGATATTTATATTTGCATTTGATTAACTTTTTACAGCACTGCTGTATGGGGCTTTTTGCTTTTAAGCTAGCCTGGAATCAATAAATATCTTTACAGATGTCAATTTGGTCAGCAGTAAAGAGGTAAATAGAAACTAATGACACTCATCAAGCCTGTGGCATGAATGATTTATTGGACACAATCGTTTTACAGTTTTTTAAAGTCAGTGCAAGGGACAGAAACAGGTTTCTTATTATAAACTGTATTTGTGCTGTCAGCATGTAGTGATTTATGACAAACCTGTGGCCAGGATTAGGATATTATAAATGAAGGAAAATAGAAGTCTCATTAATTTTTTATACCCACAGGTAGAAGACATGCAGTGGGCTAACAGAGAACGCTCTCATCCAGCATCTGTCTGCAGCCTGCCCTGTAAAGCTGGGGAAAGAAAGAAAACTGTGAAGGGAGTGCCCTGCTGCTGGCACTGTGAGCGCTGTGAGGGCTACCATTACCAGGTGGATGAATTCAACTGTGAACTGTGTCCCATTAATAAAAGACCAAACGCCAACCGTACGGACTGCCAGCTTATCCCTATAATCAAACTGGAGTGGCATTCTCCTTGGGCCATCGTGCCTGTCTTCATAGCTATTCTCGGTATAATTGCCACCACCTTTGTGATTGTGACCTTTGTCCGGTACAACGACACACCGATCGTCAGGGCCTCTGGGCGGGAGCTCAGTTATGTGCTCCTGACTGGCATTTTTCTCTGTTACTCCATTACTTTTTTAATGATTGCAGCTCCTGATACAGTGGTCTGCTCATTTCGAAGGATCTTTTTAGGACTTGGCATGTGTTTCAGCTATGCTGCGTTGCTTACCAAAACAAACAGGATTCACAGAATATTTGAACAAGGTAAAAAATCTGTCACAGCTCCCAAATTTATTAGTCCAGCTTCTCAGCTGGTGATCACTTTCAGCCTCATATCCTTGCAGCTTATTGGAGTCTTCATCTGGTTTGCTATCGATCCACCACACACCATCGTAGACTATGGAGAGCAGAGGACACTTGAACCAGAAAATGCCAGAGGAGTTCTCAAATGTGACATTTCAGATCTTTCTCTCATTTGTTCCCTTGGATATAGTATTCTCTTGATGGTCACATGCACTGTTTATGCTATTAAAACAAGAGGGGTTCCAGAGACCTTTAATGAAGCAAAACCCATTGGATTTACTATGTACACAACCTGCATAATTTGGTTAGCTTTTATTCCAATCTTTTTTGGTACGGCCCAATCAGCAGAGAAGGTAAGTGATGATATGTTTACATATCAAAACACTACTCTTTTTCTATTTTCATCTCTCAATAATTACAGCACTAAAACATTTTCACTCTTATGAGTGAGTAATTCTGAATGGCAAACAAAGTGTCAGAATTCACACACAATAAAGAATATGTTTCAAAAGGTAGGTTTCCTATATATTAACACAAGAAACTGATTGTGATTGTTGTGTGACTGGCATAAAAATGTTGACAACTTCTCAATATAACCTTAAATGACTGTTTCTTCTAACATTTGTTATTGCCCTTCAGTGATGCTGTGGCCTGTTACATGAAGCACTATCAATCTTTGTTATCATCCACAGATCTGATAGAACTGGTTGCATTCCACAAGTCTAAGAAGATCAACTTACATTTGTCAAAAATAATGAAGAAAAATGCCTGGGCAGAATGAAAAGAATTACTTTTGTCTCTGCCTGACACACAAAACTTTAACAAAAATTAAAAGAACCAAAAATAGAATAGGAGGAATGAATGGTGAATGAAGTGTGTATAAATTCATATAAGGCATAATTCACTAATTATTATATCAATGCAAAAAGAAAACACTTTCCTGATAATTTAATAAGAAATGAAATGATTCATACTTGAATGCAAAACACGTCAGACATGACGTGTAACTCTCCTTCTCTCAGTTTTAACAGGAAGGCAGAGGTAAATGTCGACTGTGTGAGTTTTTTATTGAGGTGACAGTGGTGAAAATGACAAGCTAGGCAGGGAAAAGCAATAATACTAGCATCAATCTTCAAAACTGCAAATATTTGATATATGGAAAATCTTAAAAATAAGAAATTAAAGTCAACTATCTTTCACATAAATTCTTGTCTTTCCTTCTAGCAGGTATTTTTTATAATGTTTTCAAATATACATTTTAATTTAATTGGAAAAGTCAGAATGTGTTCACTTAAAATTGTGCAAAAGTTTGACATGTCTAGTTTAGAGGGCACCCTTGCCTGCGGATTTAAAGAACAGTTCTGTATACCTTGATGAAACACTTTCTAATTCATGCCGAAGAATTGTATGCGGCAGAGGGTGTGGCAGAAAACCACATTTTCCTCACAAAAAATTGAAGCAGGCTTACTGAATTGGATCAAGCTGATTTTCATGGCTTTTTGGATTAAGTCAGGGAAGTGAGTACCAAGGTAATGACTTATCACAGAGTAAGTTAAAAAATCCCATTTGACATAGGAAAACATGTTTAGGTAAATTGTTTTTAAATTCTGACTTTTTTGTTTGTGTAGGCTTGTGTCACAAAAATGCTTTTTTGTGTAAATTTGTGGTACTCTTAACAGCTTGGTCCAATCAGGCTTATGGAAAGTATTGAACCACAAGAATTGAGTCTTGAGATAGGAAATATTTCCCTGCTGGCAACCATGCAGTGACTTCGATTTACACCTTTGGTTCACCTTGGCTTGTAGTAAAGGATGATTTGGTTTCAACCTCTAAAGACAAGGTTAATGAACATCTCTTTGGCATTTCTTTTATGAAACCCAAGATTGAACACACAAATGATGCTAAATCACACAGCTTCTAACACTAAATTTCACTTGTTAATTGCCTTTTTTTCTTTCTAAATGATTTGTTTTGCTTCCCTCTTCTTTCCGGAGGGAAAAAATGCTAATACAGTAGCTCTATAATTCAAATAATTCTTTTCAAAGTGCTTCTTCTTTTGGCTGCAAATAAAAGCATGCTTCCACACAGAGTCTTACAGACGTCTTCATAACAGTTTACATATTCCATACAATTAAAATACTTCTCTGAAAGGGATAAAAACGTAATATCTTACTGCACACATATACGTGGTCTGAATAAAGTTATAGTTTCTCAGTTAATGCATAACACCAGAAGAAGCATTTTAAAAACAAGCTAATGTATTCTAGAATATTTTATTTGAAATTTGATATTATGATCTTTTTGGAGGATGAAACAAATGAAAACACAGACTTTTTTGGTGCTTTCTCACGTTGCAGTTATTTTAGAAACCTGAATTTTTTTTTTTTTATGGCTTGAGCTTACTTAGAGAGAAGAGAGCAATAAAAGCTGGGGATTTTAAAGTGCAAATTTAAAGCAATGTTTCCCCTTATGAAATGTTGACAGTAATAAATTTATCATGACATTCATTACTTGCCAGGGGTACTTCCAATTACTAACTTTAGATGCACTTCTGTTTGAATAATGAGTAGTTAAAACTTTTCCAAAATGTTTTGAGAAATTTCCGTTTTCCTAGACATTAGCAGTGCTTACAATAATAGCAGAAGTTAAGCATTTCTTGAAAAAGGGGTTGTAATTACTTAAGTATTCAATTAACACTAATTAAATAACAAAACTATTGAGCAGCTTTTATTTCACTGTCAATACCACTGATAAACGAACAAAAGTACCATCAATGCTGAAAATAGATGTCTAGATCCAAAACTCAAAGCTCACCCTAGAAAAGTTACCCTTACATTTAGAGCCCTTGCCGATCAATTTCTGAAAGTATAAATTTCCTAAGAGATTCTGTATGAAGTCTAGAGGAGTGTAAGCCTGTAGAGTCAGCACAAGTCCATAAATTGAGTGTTGGCATCCATCAAACTTCAAATATGCATGATTAAGATCATTTAAATAAGCATAAGTACTTATCTGCAGACAGACTAGGAATCTTGATGATATGCTCTTGCTGTGAAGCACAGAATGGGAAACTGCTCTCTCCCTTCTGTGCTCATGAGGAGCCTTGGGTCTCTAGCTGGTGAATGCAGCTGAGTTAAATGCCTGAATTTGCATGCAGTGACATATCCGTAAGAAAAAACGTAATAAAAGTTAAGGTAACTTGACAAGATGCGATGGGAATATGTTGATTTATAGTCTTGACATTTGTAACATTTTTAACAATCCTTTATAACAAATGCTGTTTCTTTTAATTTGTATTATCTCAGTTTACATGTAAGTTTGAAATGAGTATAAAATTGAGAAAACTACTGTATATTATTGAAGAAATTAAATATTTACATATATATGGATAATTACAAAAATGTTAAAGTACCAATCCAAAATAACCTAGCATAACTCAAGCTTGGTGGCCTTTATTGATCTCCACGTTTACTAATTTGTCCTTATTTTTAAGCAGCAGAATATAAATGCCCTATGGTATTAAACATGCTATTTTGAGATTGTTGTTTTTAGAGATGTCCTGTGTGATTTTTTTTTTATCTAGTTCATGATTTTGTCCATTCATGTTCATGCCTGTTTTGACAACTCCTTCTTTACGAAAGGAACCTACTTCAAAAAATTAAATTATTCCAGTGTGTCATTAAACTGAACAAAAAATGGTCCCCTAAGACATAAACCACTAATTTTCTAACATGTACATTAATGTCAGTAAAGGTGGTTTAGAGGAGGTGCTTTAAAGGCAAAGGAGAGAAATTCTGTGAGAAAACATTCTGTGAATGTAGCTTTCCTCTATGTCATGCAAATGTATATGGCAAAACACTGGAAGTACTGGAATCATCTAGGATGTAGATGTCTGAAATGTCATAATGACCAGAATGCCACCAAAAAATATATTGAATAGCTGAGTGATTAAAACAGGTGTTTGAATCCCTGTGTAAAATTAAGTTAAAATGGCAGATTGCACTAAAACCTTGTGAGGATAGATGGCTGTCTGAAGTACAACCCTATTTAATAAACTGAACTTTGTAAATTTCCTTCCTTTTAGCATTTTTGACAGGTGGATAAATCATGTTTATTCACAAATTATTATCACACATAATTATTATCAGACATAATTTATTATATTACTCTGGAAATACTTTGCTTGGATGAGAAGATGAACACTTGTTTCCCATACTGTGAAAGAAGAGACGTTTCACTTTCTCCTAAGGAAAGACCACAGAAAACACTGAATAATTTCTTCCTTCTCCAACTGGAAGCAATTGCAAGGTGTAATCTAACAAGTCAGATGAATTTTAATGTATTTCCTATTATTCTGACAAGTCTGACCTCTCTTTTCATAACTGCGGTATAGGCAAAAAAAAATTGTAATTTTATAATAGAAATCTTCCCATAAATTATTACCCTTATCATCTTACTATTCCAGCTGTTTTCATGCTGGATTTATTGTTCAGTGGATCTTATGCTTACATCCATCTGTTTGTTAGTAACACTAAAAGAAGTTAGAAACAATACTAAAAGTATTCCACTATTAATTTGAATTGTAAATTACTGCTGTAGTTGTCAAGAGAAAGAAATTCAGTTCTCAGTGGGAGCAAGAGGTAGTTCCATCAGTGTAGTAATATATGTTCACTAGCTTAAAGAAAAAAACTACTAATGATAGTTCAGATAGAGACCCCTTACTTCTCTCATATTTCTAAAAAATTCATACAAATCATCCTTTATGTGTGTGTTTATGTTATGAATTCTTGACTAAATGTATTCCTGTGACTGCAAGGAAACAGCATCTTAACAATTCCTCTGACTGTGTTAAGGAAGGGCACAGCACTGAGCTTGTTCTTCACCTCAAAGCATTCTCTTCTAATCCTGATCGTGTTTGGAGATCTGGCTCTGCAGGTAGTCCATGCAATACATATCCTAGGAAAATGTCCAAAAAGGCAACTTATAAATTTAGCATTTTTCTCATTTTATGAATAATGTTTGGCTTGATTAAACCAGAATCTCTGCTGCCAACACTGAGGATTAATCTGAGGGATATTTGAAACTGATTCTTATTTTCCTTATTACAGGAGCAGGAGTTGGAAGACTGCTGAAGTGATATATTCCACATTCAGCAGTTTATCGTTCAGAACTCCATTTCTGCGCTCCTAATGGTTTTTTATTCAGAATCTTTAGAATATGGGGGGACTTGCAAGATTATAAAAAAACTATGAGTACTTGAATTTTTGCATGTCTAAAGTACAAGTTTCATAGGGAGCAGCTCAGAAAACTGGACTTGTTTAGCTTATTTCTACAACTTTCTATAGCAAGGAGGGTTGTTGTTTTTTCTCCCAGGTAGCAAGTGATAGGACAAGAGAAGATGGCCTCAGGTTGTGGCTGGGCAGGTTTAGGTTGGATGTTAGGAAAAATTTCTTCATTGAAAAAGTGGTCAAGCATTGGAACAGGGAAGTGGTGGAGTCACTGTCCCTGGAGGTGTTTAATAGACATAGGTGTGGCACTTAGGGACATGGTTTAGTGGTGGACTTGGCAGTGTTAGATCAAGGATTGGATTTGATGATATTAGAGGTCTTTTCCAACCTAAATGACTCTATTATTCTGTTTTGGAACAGAAAATTAGTTAAAATTCACCAGATTATCTGATAGAAATATCCCTCCCTCTCACTGGAGATCGTGTCAAAAATGGAGAAACTTTTCGTCCTTCTCATTTCATGTTTTTTTAAATGTAGAATTTCATTAACTAAATTATTTCTATGCTTCATAATTTCCTCCATCTTTTAACCTAATCCTTGGCAGAAATTAAGACTTTGTTGTTCTACTGTAGAAGGAGAGTGTTAAAAAATATGTGAACAAGAGTATGACCAATTTGCAATTTATTGCCCAACCTTCCTCTGCTCCCTTTCTGTCTGAGAGGAAGCTCCTTGCTCCTTGTTTATTGCTGAGGCAGCGTGTTCCCCTCCAGCTGGAAGATATTCAGTGCACTGCAGCCCATGGTCATTGCTGGGTCCACCCACTGGCTGAACAAACATTTTCGGCAGCTCCCAAATCTGTTTTCCCTCCCCAGCCTCCCATGAGCTGGTGTTAGAGGACAAAGGAATAGTCCTACAGCGTAATGTATGGTGGCAGAGTAAACTACAAAAGGTGCCCATAATGAGAAACCAGTTAAATATAGAGATCCTCTTTTCCTTCAAATGTTGCTTTGTGGGAACCCGTTCCAGAAGTTATTTCTTAGGAAAAGAATGTGATTGTATTTTTCTTTTTTGAAAGTTTATTTGTTGATAACTGAGACAAAACTGATGGATTGGGTAATTTAAAATATTGTAGGCATTTTCAAAGCTTTTATTCAGTTTCAACCTTTACTATACTTGTAAGTTTAAACTGAACTTTGGAAGCAGAGCAGTTCTGATGTTTAAAGAGCATAATTTCACAAGTTTTAAACTCTTTCCACTTTTTTAAACTGAAACATTTCTGGACCGTTGACGGTAACAAAAGCTTTGCATTTAAAAACATCACTTCTGAAAAGATTTTTGATGAGTTTTCAGGCCAAGTACTTTTTTAGAAAATACTACTTTTTAAAATTTCTAGCCCCTGTTTAGATTTTTTAGTCATTCAGCATGGTGTGTACATGGGTTTCAGCAAGTGTTCTTGCTAAATGACCAACTTTGTGCAAAGTTAATGCAGATGTAATTTTAAAGAGTGGACTTCATTGTTTTAAGATATGCCTATTGCCTTTAGAGCAAGATTTCATTATCCTGTTTACTTTTATATTAATGAAGCTACTAGGATTTTGAGTATGTACGCTGAGCACTGATTTTAATCACAGAATCACAGAATCACAGAATCACAGAATAAGCTAGGTTGGAATAGACCTTTAAGATCATCTAGTCTAACCTATAATAAGTTTTCTAGGATGCATCACAAAGACAGAAAACACCAGCTCCTCCAAGGAAGAAGTATTTAGTATTTAGGAGTATTTAGTAAAAGATATCTTTTCTTTTTTTAGCCCAGTGAGATGCTCTTGTGTGCACCTGCGGGTTGCAAACCCTTTTCATGTCTGCATAGGTGCATGTCTGTTCCAGCATGAGCATTGAGCTGGCGTACCTAGCTAAATACATTGAAAAGATGTGCACCTGCCACATAATGGAAAACGCTGGCATTTTGCTTGTCTGACATGTTTGCTTCTGGCCCCATCATATTCATGATGGCTTTTCTCTCAAAGTCAGGAAAAGGCTGCCAGAAAAATTAAATTTGCCTGTGATCAGCTTCCTACTCCATCCTGGGGAACATCAGAGAGTTGGTAACATGTAGATGAAGATGGAATTGCATGCTAAAGAATTTTAAAGAAATCTTTTTGGCTACTTGCTGGCTTCTGTGATAAGTAATTAATCCCAACTGAGAAGCAGAAACAATTTTGCGAAGCACAGATGGCTAAAATAACTCTTCATCTTTTTTTTGTAAAAAAAAAGATCAATAATCACAGAAAGCAGTTTGTGACAAACCGAAAATGTTTCATAAAGGTAATATTGAAAAAATTATACCTTAGCTAATGCCTTTCTAAATTCAGATTCACCTCACAAAAATAATGATATTTTGTCTCTGATTTCTTCAGTGCCAAAAATCTGGTTGTCTTCAACAAGTGCAGTTTAAGATAAATCCTTCCAGCATTTAAAAGAGCTTAGGTTTTTAGCACTGTAAGGGTTGGTTTAATTTGCGTAAAGTAAAACTAGTGATAACACAAACTATATGGAAAACATCTTTAAGCAAATTTATCACTTACTGAAAAATTTTTGTAAGTAGACAGGAAGAGGATTTTTTTCATCTAAGAGTGATTTGATAAACCCACATACTGGAAAAAAACCCTATGGGTAAGAGAAAGTTAATTGGAACTATCTTTTACATTTACACTCTTGTTAAGACAAATAGAAAATCTTTAAATAGAACACTGTTTAGAAATTGTGTTGGAACTATTTCTGGGATGGTCTTGTGAAACTTCATGTTCTTGCTAGCTCTTGCCAAGAAGGAAGCAATACATCAATAGCCTTTGTTGTAGCTTTAACAAGGCTTGTACCTTACTGAAAACAAGTAAACACATGTATGAAAGACAGAAAAACAAACTAAAAAGGCTTTTAGCTTGGCCGTGAGTAGATATTCAGCTTCTTTTCTTTCTTATCTCCTGCTACAAGAATTCCAGTTTTGCATAGCATTCATAACAGTATCAATATTTTGATCTTAAAGATAGGATAAAATGCTGTGGACTGGTAAGTTGTCGTACATAGACTTAGCCTAAATAGCAATGCTTATACAAGCTCATCACATACCACATCTTGAACTTGACACCAGTTCACCACCACAGTGGTGAACTTGATCACCATTAGGTGATCAGCACCTCATGAAAGCCATATTACCTTGTATTTCCTTTAGACAAATAACATTTGGAAGCACAGTTATGGTGACTCAACTAAAGTGTTTGCTAAGCACAGTAGGTTGATGTATGTTTCAGCCCCTTGTAACCATTCCGTTAAAGAATTGTCATCATTTGTATAGCTGAGAAAATGACAGTAAATTGGACATCCTATCAAAGTACAAGATCCAGACAAAAAATCTAATGAGATATAAGCCCAGTAAAATTTGTAACAGAATTGATAAGTTCAATAAAATTCTAAAATTTCATGTAGGGCACAGTGAATTTTAAATTCATGTCTCATAAAGATACAAATACCAAAACCAAGAAATTATAGAAGTCTGATTTCACACAGACTAGTGAACTTTATGCTTACTCTTAAAACACAATACTAAGTCTATTATGGGATAACTATTTAATTAGATTGCTAATACTGAATATGCATGTCAGTGTGTGTGTAGAAGTATCTCTTTTCACATAATTATAACCTCTTTCTTGCATGAAATGAGAATAGCTAGTATAGAAGGCCCAGCAAAAGCAATAATTTTAATACATATATAAGAAATTTCTATTAACAGAAAAAAGTCTTTAACTGGTCATATATGCCTATTTTTTTAGGGTTATCTTTCAGTTTACAGTAAATCTTCCAGATAGGGAATGAAATGACAATAGAGAGATTCATGTAAGCTCATCCAAGAGAGTCAAAATTTAACCGTAGTGGAACACAATATTTTTTTTTAGTAATCCAAATAAAAATAGATTAATTATGAAATATCTTCTTAAGTTTAAACATTCATTTTCAGTGTGTAAATAGATTTTGAACCTTTCTTTTCCTAAAATGGTGCTTTCCAGACTTGAGAGTGATTTCCTAGTCAGTCAATTTACCAGAAACATGACCCTAGTAGAATGGTCAAACGATTATTTTCATGGTGATTACCAAGGTGGTGTTCATTTGCTACTGTGAAGCATATGGATGGGATTGAAGTGGTGTTATCAGGCTCATTGATAGGACTGATGACACAGCACCTGCATAAATCTGTTTTCTACAGAAAACATCCTTATTTCTACAATTGTACAGTAAGAATAACTGAACAATGAAGGGAAGAAAGGCAAAGTACTTGATTTTCCTTTTTTTGACTCCACTGAACTCAGATGGAATAGATTAAGAGCAGGTATTCACAGGTATTGTGAATGCCGTTCATTCAGGTACTGCAAAACATTTCCCATTTACAAAACCGTGAGGTCAGAAGGAGATGAGAAGAGGGGAACTACTTATGAGACACTGTTCAATAGAAAATAAAGGAAAACATTTTAGCTCTGATGCTGAGGAACACACTACATTTTGTAAATGTCTTTTCTAGAAAGTTAGAAGTCATAATTGAGTGAGGTATAGCAGAAGAGCTCACAGCAGGCAAACCATCTATCTCCTAATCTAGTCATCAAAAAGACACAGGCAAACCAATGTGGCATGATGCTGAAATTGGTCCCAAAGCCCACAACTGCTTTACAAACAGTCTCTGTAAGGGAATTGTTTGCACCATATGTTTTCCTTAAGAACTGATCTGTTGAAAGGGTGCTTTAGATTATGGTACAAACTGAAGCAGCTTCCTCCAGAACACATCATCTCCTATCCTTTTGAGCCATCACACTGCATAAAATTTTATTGATCTACAAAGATCACACACCTCCATCAAGGCCTCCAGATTCCAAGTTGAAAATTTCTCTGCTATTTCTCCAAACTATTTGCCTTGTCAATGATGCCTGTAATTTCTTTGTTTCCAACCACCACCAAAGCTATAACCTTTGTCCTTTTCAACCTTCAATGTTTTGCTGTTTAAATCCTCTTGTTTCCCTGCTTGCTTACTTGATAGTTTGTCCAACACAGAGCAGTCATTGCAGCCAGTGCTACTTTTCTTCCTATGTCCCAATATCTTATATTCTTAGCGTCTTATATCCAAAATCCTAGTTCTTTTCTGTGTGACTTAGGACTTAGACTCTCAACTTATCTCTGTGTCTCTTCCTCCTCTCCCTCACTGACATCAATGGTGGCATTTTGTTATTGGTGTTTGCTACTTCCACTCTTAAATTTAGATGTTTTTACAAACATTTCCTTCCTTCTGCACCTTCCTTCCTTCTGCACCTTCCTTCCTTCTGCACCTTCCTTCCTTCTCTTCCTTCCTTCCTTCCTTCCTTCTCCCCTTTTCTTCTTCCTTTCC